>CACRXK020009174.1:0-19558 GCA_902702795.2 Paramuricea clavata
TAAGAACCTTTCTTGAATTTGTCGTATTTTTTCGGCTGTTTTGCTCAAAAATTATCTCGCAAGTTTGTTTATAAAACTTTATATTCATATATAAAAATTATCTCGCAAGTTTGTTTATAAAACTTTATATTCATATATATAAAAATTATCTCGCAAGTTTGTTTATAAAACTTTATATTTCAAACTTCTATTTCACGAAAACTGTTCATATGAAAGTCTGGCTATTTCACGAAACATTACAACCGAGATATGGCAACCTGTTTGGCCGTTTTTTGTTCAAAATAGTGGATACACAAGCTTCATAAGGCGCTTTCCTCGGTTTGCAACAGGTCTGTCGCAAGTTGTTGACAACAGCATTGCTGCAGCTCTGTGTCAACAACTTGCGACAGGCCTGTTGAAAACAGCATTGCTGCAGCTCTGTCACAACAGCTTGTAACAGACCTGTTGAAAACAGCATTGCAGCAGCTCTGTCACAACAGCTTGTAACAGACCTGTTGACAGGCCGTTGCCGGTCTGTCAGAACAGACAGGTACAAGGCGAGCGAACGCATCCAGATATCGGCTTGTTGACAACAGGATTTAACAGATCTGTTGCAGATCTGTTCCGACTTGCGCGTTTCTGGCTGTGTAGGTAGTGTAAACAGAATGCACATGTGTAATCAGCCCATAACTTAATTACGGGTATCAGGGCCGCCGAGAGGTTGGCGGGGGCCCGGGGCAAATTTGTTTCTAGAGGCCCCTATTTCAAAATATTTTTCAGAAAATTTTTTTTTCGGACAACAACCTTTCCCCCCCCCCCTCCCCC
This sequence comes from Paramuricea clavata, assembly GCA_902702795.2. Classification (NCBI taxonomy): domain Eukaryota; kingdom Metazoa; phylum Cnidaria; class Anthozoa; order Malacalcyonacea; family Plexauridae; genus Paramuricea; species Paramuricea clavata. The sequence goes on from CACRXK020009174.1 coordinate 805, forward strand.
GTCGACAACTTTTTAGGTAAAAATTTTTTGAATTTCGGTACTTAGCCCAGAATTACCAAATTTCGGTACTTAGCCCAGAAAAAACAGATATCTTGTCCTTTGCGCGGAAGTTTTTAACGCACAAAAATTACTGGGGCCCAACTAAAAATTTTCAGGGCCCCCAGCACCTCGGGGCCCGGGGCAATTTGTCCCCCCTCCCGGCGGCCCTGACGGGTATACTACATCAATGCCCTCAATAGTCGTTATGATACAGAAAGAAAGATTTATTATGCACATTGATATTAACATTTACAAATTATCTGTTGAGATGTAGAACTTAATATTATAAATTTAGATTGGATGTGCGCAGTAGCCAAAGTAGCGTGAGCTTTCAAGTTGGCTACTGCATGTTAATAATTTTACATGGAATATAATAGAAAGTAGAAGATCGTTATGGCAAAGTAAACATATCAATGCTTAGCATGATTTTAGCTCAGATGATCCAAGAACGTGGAAGACAATATGTTTAAGATATAACTGTCCTCCAAATATAAATAATGAAATAGCTTACTGTAGCTGAAGGCGATGTTGCGCTGCAGCGGCTTGCAGCACAGTTTCTGTCGCAGACTCGTGTTATCCCAAAGGCACGACATTCTTTATTCTATTACTTTCACTTTCCATCCTTTTAAGACTGTTTATCTACGATTTGTGGCGGAGGTTGCCTCGTGTGGCATGGCCTTTACTATTCATAGAATTTGATTTTATAGTTTGTTATATTTGTTAACAAGGACCAACAGCATAATTGGTTTATACTGTCGTTGTGTCCCCGTCATTCGCAGTTAGATTCAATGATGTGCATGTTCTGCTGTTGTAATGTCATGCATGTATGTATATGTACGTTTGTGATGGCGAAGTTTAATAAATAAATAAATTCGCTGGCGAAGGCATGCAGTCTTCTAGTGCGCTCTAGTTAAAATTTGGCTTTTCTTCAATACAAGTATTCATTCAGAAAGCATGTACATGCTGAACTTTAGGTTTTCTTAATACCACTGAGAATGAAAAAGCAATCTATTGTTCGGAAGCTTGTGAATGGACACTATTAATATAATAGAAACAACTGGTCTTTACTAGAAAACAAGAATATTCCTACTTTATTTCTTTATTTTTTGTGTCTTTCTAGCCTGCAAATGCCCTCCAGTGCAAACATTTAAAGAAATATTAGGACCTGGTGAGAGCAAGGCTTTCGTTACGTGGAAGGAACCAACTCCTAATTGCGAAGTGACGTTGGAGGCTTCTGATAGTACTGCTCCAGATGGATTATTTACCGTTGGAAAACACACAAGACAATATACATACAGTCATGAAATTGGCTTTAGTATGACTTGTGATGTAAATATCGAAGTGGAAGGTATGTTTGGTTACTTGCAGGGCCTCTTTTAGGATATAAACGAGCACGTTTCCCCCAGCCCCAATGCGCCCAGCCCCAATGTTTCCCATCCCCCAAGTAAGCGAAATAATTACAAAAATATTCTCGGTGCATAGACCTAGCTGGCTCCTCAGGAGGTTGGGCCCTCAGTGCCTGCGTATACTATTCCGCGGTTCCGCCACATATGATAATTTCAAACACCTGCTCTTCGAAATTATATTGGGAAGGCCCTGATCACAAGCTGATACCGTTTAGTGATATTAAAGGGGAAGGGGCCTCCTCGCCCTTGGCTCCCCTCTAGTTTGGTCGTGTGGAGTAAGCTGAATATTAATGTCTATTTCTCTAACATGTCATTTCTTTCAATTAGTTTGTGAGTGTCCAACTCAAACCGTTAATGGAGTAATAGGACCTTCTAGAACACAAGGTCTAGCCAGTTGGGAAATACCAGAACCCACATGTCCAGCAGAACCAAAGCAACCGATACCAGAGTTTAACGGTTTGTTTACTAAAGGGGAACACACAGTGCAATATGTCTATACTCACAAAAGTGCCAGCAATACATTTGATATAACATGTGATGTGAATATCAACATGGAAGGTACGTATTAAATGTGCGATGCCTCGGAACTGACGGAAGCTCTGGCATCATCCATATATCTCCTCCAGAAGACTATGTTTAATTAATACCCGCATTTGTATGTCTGTTTGTCAGCACAATAACTTAAAAAAATATCAAACGTATTAATACGAAATGGACTGATGGACATTGCCTAACGACAAAGTGATTCAATGTTGGTTAAAATTTGCCTTTTCTTTAAAATAAGTGTTCAGTCAGAAAGCACATGCATACATACTGAACTTTAGGTTTACTTAACACCACTGAAATGCAAAATCAATCTGTTGTTTGGAAGCTTTTGAATGGAAAATATTAGTATAATAGAAACAACTGGTTTATACTAAAAAAACAAGAATTCCTACTTTATTAATTCGCATTTGTTTGTGTCTTTGTAGCCTGCAAATGCCCTCCAGTGCAGACATTTAAAGAAATATTAAGACCTGATGAGAGTAAGGCTTTCGTTACGTGGCAGGAACCAACTCCTAATTGCGAAGTGACGTTGGAGTCTTCTGATAGTACTGCTCCAGATGGATTGTTTACCGTTGGAAAACACACAAGACAATATACATACAGTCATGAAACTGGCTTTAATATGACTTGTGATGTAAATATCGAAGTGGAAGGTATGTTTGGTTACTTGTAGGGCCTCTTTTAGGATATAAACGAGCACGTTTCCCCCAGCCCCAATGCCCCCAGCCCCAATGTTTCCCATCCCCCAAGTAACCGAAATAATTACAGTGCATAGAACTAGCTGGCTCCTCAGAGATTGGGCCCTCAGTGCCTGCGTATACTATTCCGCGGTTCCGCCACATATGATAATTTCAAACACCTGTTCTTCGAAATTATATTGGGAAGGCCCTGATCACAAGCTGATACAATTTAGTGATATTAAAGGGGGAGGGGCCTCCTCGCCCTTGGCCCCCCTCCAGTTTGGTCGTGTGGAGTAAGCTGAATGATGTCTCTATTTCTTTCATTTAGTTTGTGAGTGTCCAACTCAAACCGTTAATGGAGTAATAGGACCTTCTAGAACACAAGGTCTAGCCAGTTGGGAAATACCAGAACCCACATGTCCAGCAGAACCAAAGCAACCGATACCAGAGTTTAACGGTTTGTTTACTGAAGGAGAACACACAGTGCAATATGTCTATACTCACAAAAGTGCCAGCAATACATTTGATATAACATGTGATGTGAATATCAACATGGAAGGTACGTATTAAATGTGCGATGCCTCGGAACTGACGGAAGCTCTGGCATCATCCATATGTCTCCTCCAGAAGACTATGTTTAATTAATACCCGCATTTGTATGTCTGTTTGTCAGCACAATAACTTAAAAAAATATCAAACGTATTAATACGACTGACTGATGGACATTGCCTAACGACAAAGTGATTCAATGTTGGTTAAAAATTGCCTTTTCTTTAAAATAAGTGTTCAGTCAGAAAGTATATGCATACATACTGAACTTTAGGTTTACTTAACACCACTGAAATGCAAAATCAATCTGTTGTTTGGAAGCTTTTGAATGGAAAATATTAGTATAATAGAAACAACTGGTTTATACTAAAAAACAAGAATTCCTACTTTATTAATTCGCATTTGTTTGTGTCTTTGTAGCCTGCAAATGCCCTCCAGTGCAGACATTTAAAGAAATATTAAGACCTGATGCAAGCAAGGCTTTCGTTACGTGGCAGGAACCAACTCCTAATTGCGAAGTGACGTTGGAGTCTTCTGATAGTACTGCTCCAGATGGATTGTTTACTGTTGGAAAACACACAAGACAATATACATACCGTCATGAAACTGGCTTTAGTATGACTTGCGATGTAAATATTGAAGTGGAAGGTATGTTTCTTGGTGATTGGACAACACAACACAACACAACACAACACAACACAACACAACACAACACAACACAACACAAATGTATTTAAGAACGGTAAAATCTTCAGCATATATAGATATCCTAACTAACATACAACGACAAGAACAAGATCTGAAAATAACTACAGCTGGTTTACAATAACTACTACAGGTTAACGCTTACATTATTATGGTACTCGTCTATAGCTTTCTTAAACTGTGATAACGGTTGAAGCTTTCGATTATCATGAAGAAGACTATACCACAATAGAACCCCACTATAACAAAAGCTTTGCTTTAAATAGTTTGTTCGCGGCTTGGGCAAATTTAATCTCATTTCAGAGTTTCTTATAGGTCGTACCCTGTGCCACGAATTGAAAAGAAATCACGTAAATAAGAAGGCGTATTTCTTAATTAAGTGTTTTAAAAATTAGACCAGCCTTCTCAGCAAATGCTCTTCAAAATTATATATATTGGAATTCCTGACCATAAGCTGCTACCTTTTAGTGACTTTACGAGACTATTAAAGAGGAGGGAATATAAAAGGGAGAGTAAGCAGTGAATAATTTATCATGTTATTTCTTTCATTTAGCTTGTGAATGCCCAACTCAAACCGTTAATGGGGTAATAGGACCTTCTAGAACCCAAGGTCTAGCCAGTTGGGAAATACCAGAACCCACATGTCCAGCACATCCAAAGCAACCGATACCGGAGCCTAAGGGTTTGTTTACGGAAGGAGAACACACAGTGCAATATGTCTATACTCACAAAAGTGCAAGCAATACCTTTGATATAACATGTGATGTGAATATCAACATGGAAGGTACGAATTAAATGTGTGATGCCTCAGAAGCTATAGCATTATAATCTCCGCCTGGAAGTTATCATCTCATGCAGCCAAGAGCCGCGTTTGTGTGTTTGTTTGTCAGCACGGACTAATAGGAAAATTTGTGGGACTAGTGGATATTCCCCAAGGACAAATTGTAAAAAAATAAAAACATTAAAAAAATATCAAACGTACTAAATAGGAAAATTTGTGGGACTACAAATTGTTTAAACTTTGGTTAATAAACTTGGATGAAAATTACATGAGAAATTAGCAAAAGTTTGTCTTGCTTCGCTGTGCAGTGTGCAGTGTAAACTAAATTCGTAATTAGCCCATTGTACAATTTATGCACGGTAAATAACTTAATTCACTGTAGAGATATGCAGTCTCCAAGTGCCCTTTGTAGTTAAAATTTCCCTTAAAGGGAAATGGCAATATGTTTTTTTTATTTTCTCATTTGAAAGAACAATTGAAACTATATAATTATTAAGTTCTTTTACCGCTTTTTCATATCTTGCTTAGTTCTTGAAATATTTGCACTTGAAGTAATCAGATGTCCGCCAACTTGGATATATTTTTTATCTCATTAACGGCAGTTTTGGTGACGCCACAACAGGGATTAACCATATAAAAGTACTCGTTGTTGACCAAATATTGACTGGTAGATGTTTTAAAGGTTTTGAGTGATCTTGATATTTCGAAGGGCAGACAGAGTATAGTTTTGAGTGCAAAATGATCAGTGGTTGTGTAGATAAAAACATTGTGTGACCCTGTTGTGACGTGACATGCAAATCTACAAAAATTGAAGATGGCGGACATTTCATTCCTTTCGATCAAAATATTTGTAGAAGTAAGCAAGATATGAAAAAACGGTAAAATAAGTTAATATATAGTTTCAAATGTTCTTTCAAATGAGAAAATAAAAAACTATATTGCCATTTCCCTTTAATATAACTATTTATTCAGAATGCATACATACTAAACTTTAGGTTTACTTAATACCACTGTCACTGAAAATGCAAAATCAATCTGTTGCTCGGAAACTTCTGAATGGAAAATATTATAGTATAATGGAAACAACTGGTTTTTACTAGAAGACCATGCCCCGATATACAAGTCAGATCTACTTCAGCTGTACCAAACACTGTTGGTTTTTAATATGCGAGTTTTTACTGGATTCAAGTTATTACCGCTACAGAAGGAATATACTTAATTCCAATACTTTAATTCGTATTTGTTTGTGTCTTTCTAGCCTGCAAATGTCCTCCAGTGCAGACATTTCAAAAAACAATAAGCCCTGGTGAGAGCAAGGCTTTCGTTACGTGGCAGGAACCAACTCCTAATTGCGAAGTGACGTTGGAGTCTTCTGACAGTACTGCTCCAGATGGATTATTTACTCTTGGAAAATACACAAGACAATATACATACCATCATGAAGCTGGCTTTAGTATGACCTGCGATGTAAATATCGAAGTGGAAGGTATGTTTTGTTACTTGTAGGGCTTCTTTTAGCATATACACTGGGAGGCAAGCAGTTTCCCCCACCCCCGCCCGGTCCTACCCCCACCCCCGCAAACAATGTTGGATTCCCAGTTAAGGTCCCTCAAGTGTAAAATGTAAGCAGAGTGAGAAGAAAACTTTGTTGGCAAGAATGTTTAATATTCATATGGATAAACCTCTTTCTCAATGGACCATTCCCCAATTAACCAAAATTTTGATCTCAACAAATCTAGACAAAATTCCATCATAGCATGAAAGAGCATCACAAAATTAGTAATATTCCAAAGTTTCGTTGCGAAATGTTGTAAAATGCGGCTAATATAGCCTTGCGAAATTTGCAATTTTCAGTCATTTTAGATTACAAACGGGAAACGGTTACCACTTTTCCAAAATCTTGATCTTAACTAGCCTAAACAAAAATTTCATCACAGCTCGAAAGAGCATCACAAAATTAGTAATATTCCAAGTTTCGTTGCAAAATGTTGTAAAATGCGGATAATATAGCCTTGCCAAGTTTTTAATTTTCAGTCATTTTGTATTACTCACAGAAGTGGTAACCATTTCCCGTTTGTATATTATCCGCATTTTACAACATTTTGCAACGAAACTCTGGAATATTACTGTTTGTCTAGACTTGTTGAGTTCAAAATTTTAGTTAATTGGGGAATGGTCCATTAATTTAAACATGTCAAAAAGGTGTGTCGGAAAATGCAGGAAAACAAGCCCCGGAGACTCAAAATTTCCTAAGGGTCTTCCCCCTGATCCAAAACTGGGACTGAGCAGAGCAACTTCTTGAATTCGGTGCTCCTGACCAGCCAATTATGACGCTAGAACAGTAAGAACGAGAAGAGATTTCTAAATGTAACTGCCCGCAACGGAGTTTATGCTAATTTGCTTTATTAAAAGGCTATATACAGTAGCTAGGGTTTCACGCTTGAAAAAGATGAGCTTAGCTGGTGTCTTTTAGTGGGTATAAGGCATGGGTATAGGGAGTGTAAACATACATAAAAATAGCCCAGGCCTGACGTAGTCAGCTAAGGCCATAAAATCTGGGCCGACCGTTAACGTTGGTCTAGGTCTGGCCCAACCCATAATCCTTTGAAACGGCAAAAACTTGGGGGGAAAGTAAATAAATCTTTACTCAAACAATTTGAGTAAATTTGAAACTTGATTAATTTTATTCAAATTTTTGAGTTTGGTTTTTTTTGCAATGATAGCATGGTAAACAATGTAAATGTGTTACAATTACTGGGGCATTGCTTGGCTGAAGTCACGGCTCGCAGTGTAGACATGGCCTTGCAGCAAGTCTGTAAAAACTATTTTCTTTTCTTATCCAGGAGAGTTATGCCGTGGAAAGGCAATCAATCCTGATACCGAGGTGTGCTGCTGTGGTGAGGTACATCGCGCTCAAAGTGGGTACAAGTGCTGTGGCGTGGAATACTATAACACGTTGGCACATGAGTGTTGTGATGAAACGAGAGCGAATATCGTGCCGAAAGGAGAAAGATGCCCAAATGCCGTTTATTACGTAAAATAGACTTGAACTAAATGATTTAAGTCGCAAAAGAACTGTGTACTTGTAGTTCAAAGTATGTATCTATGGATATGTCATTTGTGTTCAATTTAACATAAATTATGTTGTTGTAGGCAGCATATTACAGTATATCAATACCTAAGTAAGCCTTGCATACAGTTCTAAAGTAAGGAGCATTAAAAAAAGAAAAGGCCAATTTTCAATAATGTACAGGAATTCTTATGCAGGTGAATCAAATTTTAGAAATATGTAGAGAACATACGTTAATATTACAAGTACTAATTAATAAATTAATAAACTTTTTAAAGATATTGTTGGCTGTTAATGTTTTTATATATTTCAAAAACTCATTAATAATTCATGAAGCAATATATCCAATCTTGAGTAAGAAATTAGTCACATGCATACGTCTTTATACCAGCTAAAGAACACTTTAACAAAAGACCATTGTTATGCAAACTATATAAAGATTTTTATATAAAGATTTTTATATAAAGATTTTTATATAAAGATTTTTCATATTCAGATTTGACTTATTATGCAAACGTTTTTGAAGCCATTTAAAAAACTCGCAGGTCGTGTTTTATTAGGCCTAAAGCCACTCGCGCTGCGCGCTCGTGGCTTTAAACCTAATAAAACACTCCCGCTCGTTTTTTAAATAGTACATAAAGTAGGTAATTGGACAAGTACTGGACAGGTGTTAGATATTGTTTGGACTAGAAAATGAGAAGCCCCTGACTAAGCGTCCACTGTTGTTTAGGAGAACATGATTGGCAGACCAACATGGCAGCATATACCGGTACTAACAAGACTGGCCTCCTTTCATATCATATTTATTATAATCAGTTCCTTGTACAGCCAATTGCAATTGAGCTTGCAGCTTGCATTTTAAACGCGTTGTTACATCGTTGTTCACAACAACATTGAACTCGTTATACGTTTATTTGTGCGCTCTTCAGAGTTCAACAACGCCCACAAAAAGTTCACGTTACGCTCCAAGCAAGGGCGTGTTTCCACTTCCCAAGGAATGCATGCATACTTTTCAACGATGTAACAACGCGTTTAAAATTGAAGCTGCAAGCTCAACTGCAATTGGCTGTATGAGTGAACGATGAAATACCCAGGGGCCGGTTGTTCAAAGCTGGGTTAGCTTAACCCTAGGTTAACCTAAAATTCAAAGCAATCTTCCTGACTGCTTGTCTATAAATTTGGAAATATTTCTTCAGAGATCTTATCTGGATCAATAGGAATTTACTGATCTTGTCTGGATCAATAGGAGTTTACTTTGAGAGTTTGTTCTCTGAAATTTTGAAATAAACAGACGTGCAGAAACACACAAACTAAAACAGCATGTTAAATATTAGCCCAGGGTTAGCGCTAACCCACCTTTGAACAACCGGCCCCAGGAGGCCAGCCTTGGAAACATGACATATATATTTATGTATTTGGCAAACTTAGCCTTCATGTCAGGTAATTATGACTGGTGTCAGGTAATTATATGGATCAAGCGATTTGCTTAGTATATAAATCGTAAATATAGTTATGTTCCACAACACAATTTTAACAAATATATTAATATTCTTATAGTTATAATCAGAATTTCAAATAGCATGGTGGATCTCATCTAGCCATATTTTTTGACCCAAGATTAATACTAAGTGTGTTTGTGGCATATGGAGTACAATTTATCAACAAATTTATTTTTAAAAAATTTAATTAACTTTTTTTACTGTAAATGTAAGCTGAGTTAGAGGGTGACCAGTGAATATCATGAACCTGTTTTTGTTTATTTCTTGTTAATTCAATATGCATTTATATCCCTGTAACGTACAGTATTTTGCAATTCACAATCACTACCCATCAAATGTTCCACTTTATATAGTAAATTAACATGTATCACCTGTTTAGGTTAGCCTGTAATGGTTAATACAGATGACATTCAGGGCTGCCCAGAGGGGGGGGGGGGGCAAAGGGGGCAAATTGCCCCGGGCCCCAAGTTGCTGGGGGCCCCTGAAAAATTTTTGTTGGGCCCGAGCCTTTTTGTGTGTTAAATTTTTCCGCGCAAAGGACAAGATGTCTGTTTTCTTCGGGCTAAGTACCGAATTTTGGCATGAAAAAATGAGATAAAGTCCCTCGAAAGCAATTGCAATGTACTCGTCCGGAAAAATTTTTTACCCCTAAAATGGTACACCGACCGAAAATTTTTTTGCGACGGAAGGTTGTTCTCCGGAAAAAATTTTTTCCAGGAAATTTTTTTTACATAGGGCCCCTAAAAAAAAATTTGCCCCGGGCCCCCGCCAACCTCTGGGCGGCCCTGATGACATTGTACTGTACTTCTATCACTGGCAGTAAAATCAATTGTCCAGCTCCTTAATATTTGTAAGGTTAGTTCAATTATAAATGTTGTTGTCGTTGTTGCCATTATGTCTCCAATATGCTTGGAGCAAAAGAAATTTTACACACACACCCTGGCCATCCTGGGAATGACTTGGCCCACACCTTAGCTTATCAAGAAGACTGGGACTTATCCCACTCTTCCATTTCAAATTTCAGAAATTATCCTAATACCATGTTACCTTCCACCACAACAAATTTATGAATAGGTTTCAAAATTTTACTGCAATTTTACTGTAGGCATTATTAAACTCCCAGTGTGTTTGGAAAGACAAAATGATGCACACCTAATAACTAGCATAAAGAGTGGGATTCCTTGAACTCCTGCCCTTTCTTTCCTGGAATGGCCTCATCGACCCCCCCCCCCCTCTTTCTATTAAACACACACCCTTCCATCTTCATATAAATGTGTAATTTGTGAAATTACTGAAATAGAGCCTGATACTCAGGCTAAGCCTCCATCTACCTCAAATCTACAAAATTCAACTTCCAACTGCGGACCGTGGCATCACTAATGAAACTTGTGCTTTCACAGTGTCCAGCTATTGTAAAACTTTATAGCCTGCCTTCCCAACCAAATCTTCTTTAACTTCTTATATTAGTTTTTGTTAAGATTATATTAAATAAAAAAAACTTTTTTATATCCAACACTGAATATATTAAAACAAACGTTTTAATTTTATAATAATTTACTAAATCTTACCATTTCCTTGTGCTTTCTTCACGGCCTTGTATTACTTCATTTCACCAAGCAAGCCTGTATATAAAAAAATTAAAGAAATATATTAAAATATTTTCAAAGACCCTTCAAAGTTCAAAGTGAAGGTATAATACACACAACAAAATACACATCTAAATTTTTTTACCTTTTCCCAAGCTTAAGGACACGGTAAATAAGTGTAAAATTGCAAACAAAAACATGTTTATAAACGAAATAAAACATGTTTACATTTTTGAAGTTTCATAAATTCCGCCATTTTTACATTTCAACGCATGCGCAGAACCGCAGAAAGTATCTCGACGAGAAACCGACAGTTTCCGATTATGCCCCGAATATTTCCAAAATGGAAGGCCGAAGGAAAGCAAATGTCTGTAAAAAATTTGTATTTAGTGTACCCACTGATGAAGGCCACATTTATAAAAAATCTTATTTAAACTTTCATGTTTTGTTCACATATTTTCTAATTATTTTGAAACTTATTAAAGATCATTAAAATAATTTGATATCCGGGCCTTTCGGAATTCGGATGAAAGGAAAAAATCAAAAGAAAATGTAGTTTACTAGTTTCTCACACAAACGAAAGGAAATATATAAAATTCTTATTGACACCTAATCCCAGAACACCTAGTTTACTTCATTATTTAGTTTAATTAGTAAAGAAATCAAATCAACAAATAACGGCTTGAAACAGCCGTCCATGGTAAAGGACGGTCTTGAGATTGTAGGTCAGTGCAAGTTTGTTGTCGAGTTTTCACAGAGTGAAAGACACCATATTGTATTTCACTTCAGTCTTATCAAGAACTCGCCAACACAGGGACGCCGGAACGATGTGGGGGCAAGGAGGGGGCAGATTTTCGTGAAAGGGCACTTTTGAATTGATATATACTAAAAGACGTTTGCAAAACATCGGGAGTTGAACTTCGCCTAATCATGTTTTCTATTTATTGGATGATAGGGATGTGAGGGGGTTCTCCGCCAGGCGAATGTGCTATTCTTGAAGAGCGATGACTGCATTTCTTGTGTTTTCTGAAGCAAATTCGTAAAAGAATTGCACTAACATTTCTGACAATTCGCTATTTCGCCAAGGCAATCCTTTAAATTCAAAGGGCACCTTTGCCCCCCTTGCCCCTCCTGGTTAAGGGCAACGGGGGCTGCTGCCCCTCCTGCCACCCAGTTTCGGCGTCCCTGCGCCTACGCCCCCCACCCTTCACCGGTTTTGATTTGGTTCATGCCGAAACATGTTCACTGTATGAAACCACATACACTGATGAAAACCGGACATGCATGAGAGTTAGCAGTCACGAGACTTGTTAGCTGTTCTTAATGGCGCCTCGCCCAACACTGTCATGTATTTCTATACAAATTGAAACAAAGGGGCTAGCGCTTAAAAGTGCCAATTTCACGTGTGAAAAAATGATATGGTTCAAACACCTTAAATTTCAGGACTTTCAAGGACATTTTCTCGTTTTCAAGGGGTATTTGAAATGTCAAAAGTAATCGATACGTTAATACCACTGGGACTGGAATATTTAAAGTTTTCAGCTCTACCAGTTTTTCATATAGGCGGTAAGGTGGCTTTCATCAGACTCCAGTCTCCAGCTAAGTACACAAGGAATTCCTTTAAAGGCACAGAGTCACCTGCTGACCGATGCGGTTTTGTGGAAATTCTCCACGTTAAAACCAAGGTACGGTAAAGGAAATGTTTCAAATTTTTTCCAGCGAAAACTTCAACTTCAACTGATCTAATATTATTGTTACTACATTTCACTGTACTCCTTCGTATATTTTTTATTTCTGTATATATTTTTGGGTATCGTTCTCTATTAAATACTACAAAAATTAACATATTCATAATATATTTTTAATATATATAAGTATATATATCCTCCACGTCTAAAGGCGGATTTCCAGTCCTCGCACGAAGCTCCTCGCAGCTCGCTGCGAGTGATACATGAGCACTTTCATCCAATCACAATGCTAAACAGTTCATTTTAATTAGATGCATGTACTCGCAGCGAGCTGCGAGAAGATTCGTGCGAGGAGATTCGTGCGAGGACTGGAAAACCGCCTAATTAAGAGTCTAGCTGAGATGAGTACACAAATAAAATAATTGCCTGATATCTACACATGCGCAGCATGGATCAGGCGAAATTACGACAGGCTTTATATGAACCGAATCCCATGCTTTAAAAACCACGGCCAGCCGCTAAGTTAAAAAATAGAAATAGAGACAGATTTCCAAGAAATCTATCCTAAAATTCAATATATAAATGACAAGACGATTTTCATACAGTGCAAAACCCCGCACAGACGAGGAAGCTAGTTTTCCTTGATAAGTTTCCTTGTTACTTTTGCTTTGCCGTATGTATGATCAACAAGTTTTCTTGACAAGTTTTGCTTAACATGCAAATTGTGTTTTCGTATGTGCACAGAATGCTATTAAACATTTATTTCACTTGAAAATAGCTTTTGGCTTGCCAAAGCGATGGAAATATTTCCTGTTCATGTCAAGTTCTCGTTGGCGGCCTGTCCTTATTCCAAGTCACGTGACTAGCTTTAGAACAAGCTAGGGGTCTGTCAAGAAACGATCATCAATTCTTAGTAATACACCCGTGTAATTAATAGAACTTGCCAAGGACAAGGAAAAGTTTCCCGTCTGTGCGGGTCTTAAATCTTCAACTTTATTTAAATGTCATCTTCAGACGATGACACTGATATACGATCATTGTTTTATTGTATGGAACACAGTGTTTTTTTAACAAAGTGTGGCGTTTTCCACAAAATTATTGTTCATATCCCCCCTCCCCGTGTTTAGGTATATTCGCAAATTGCTCTAAGATCGAACATACAATGCGTAACTCCTCTCTTCTTCACAGAGCCACCTTACGCATGAACAAGTAACTTGCATAAAATTTCGATCTGGAACCCTCTGCGCGCTCACGTTTCGCATTCTAGAAACTTCATATAAGCGTCAGCATGCATGAGCCTGCAGTGTAATGAGCTGAGAGGCCAAAACGTTTCGCTTGAACGTTTTTAAACATTTCGAAAAAAGCGACTGAAAATCACGGAAAATTAAAATGCATCTTAATCAAAGCTGTTGATTTTCTTAAACGATAAAACTCGCTGATCATTATATGTAACGTTTCACTTTTCACACCGCTGAAACTTCACTGACACGACTGACATTTCATTTGTTTAAACACTGAAAATGAAATATCTGAACAACGAAACATGGATTCCGGGCGAAGTAAAAATTGATAAAAACAACTATGCTGTTTTAAAAGTCCTTTCGTTTAAGAAAATCAGTTAGTTTTCAGTCATATATATGCACTTTAATACTGAAGATTAGATTTGACTTCCACTATACCGCAACCATTTACTGCCTATAAATACGCATATGATTGGTCAATCGGGTAGATTAAACGCAGGTGATTGGTTAATAGTCCTCTAAGTCAGGTTACCATATGGTCGTAATGGTGGTAAAGATAGAGTCATGATCTTTCTCAACGACCAAATTATAATGGTTTTGGTTACCTGTAAACCACATATAAATCATAAGTATTCTCTATTTGTAACCACTCTGCCTATTTTCAGTTCTAAACTGTTGTATTTCGGCTGTTGGGAAAGATCGTGACTCGGTCTTGGCAACCGTTACAACCATATATGGAAACTAGACTTTAACTGCTGCGGTAGTGAAAGTGAAAGTCAATTCTAAACCCCACTATCAACAGATTTAAGACCACCGGTTAGGTCACACCTCAAAGATTACAAATTTCTCCACTGCCCAGTCATAATTGGGCTGATTAACTCCTCCTTGCGCATTCCTTTTAAGCAGTCAGCCAATTTTTCACGTGAGAAATCTCTCTTGTGGTTGAACATCGATAAGATTTTCTCAGCTCTGTCACGGTTATCATTGTACATAGTGTTTTGTCGAATGTCATTCCTCTCTTCTTTGGCTATATCCATGAGACCAGCGAGGCTGTCCCAGTCAACCGTTATGCGTCGGCTAAGTCTATGCATTTCACGAGGTGAGAGAGGCGTGTTTCTTAACACAACGTTTTCGTACGGATGGACTTGTGGTTCCGTTGGTGATGGTTCTATTTCTTCGATCTATTTGGAGAAAGATAATCCTTCATTATCTTCTATAAGAATAGTTAGGGTCCAGTTAGGTCTTTTGCAAGATGTTTCATTACTTACATATACACAGTGGTCAATGTCAATGTATTAACAAGCAAACAACCACACAAAATATCATTATTATTAGCATGATATCATTTTCAAATATGTGAATGAAGATTACCCGTACTATACACAAGCTAATTAGATGGTCAGTCAATTAAAATAAAACATTGATATATCGAACTGTTCTAGAAAATATCTCCAAATTTTAACACATAAATAATAAATTACGGTTGACAACCACTCTCACTTTCTAAAAAAGCACATCCAATGATATTTTGCATAGTTTTATAATTGCTTGTAACAAAAAATGCCATTGACAGTGCTTTTTAGATACTTTTTTAAGCTTCGTGGCCGGTTTCCAACTGTGTGATCAACTGTGTGATCGCTTCTACAAGGATAACACAAATGCTCCACGTCTATACATAACTCCAAACGAAAGCTCGTAAGACAAAAGAAACAAACTCGATGGTCGAAAACCAGGGTAATGAGTTGGACAGGTTTAACTCGAATGAGGAGTGGGGCATCTTACTCATTACAGAGGAAATTTAAATCACGAAATACCTCATTTTCCACAGGATGTAATTCATCTTTCAAATCTTGTCGTTTCAGTTCTTCGACGCATTTTTCCAGAATATGACGACTGAAATCCCACCTGCCGTTAAAAAGCTCTAAAATCTGTCCAGCTTTCGCATAAGAATCTGGGTATTTCCGGTCGTTGATTCTAATTTCCTCTCGTTCAGAATACGGAATATCCAACAGTCCTGCTAAACTGTCCCAGTCAACTCCAACTCCGCGGCTCACCCGACTTATTTCACCATTTGTGAGTTTTGTGGTCCGATACACAACTAGAAATAGAAAACAAAGCATAATCAACTTTGATGCACGTGTAAGATAGTAATTTCTGTACACGTTTTGTAAACAATTTTTGAAAACGACTATAATGGTAAATTTTACTTTTGGAACAGTTAAAACATGAAATGTTATGTTCCGTGAAAAACGTCAGGTTGACAAACAGGGATTATTCTAAGCTGGATATGTAACCATTATTTATTGTTGTAAAAATACTTTTGGAATTTTAGTATAAACAAAAGATCAAACTGTACTGAATATTACTCATATAGGATAATTTTATTAAGGTTACAAAACACCCTTTTTGGCATTTTGCGGAATCAAATTTTCACCAAATGTTCGCCAGTGTATGCAAAATATGGTAAAGTTGTAAAATTAACAAACAATAAAATAATATAAGAATTATTCAGGAAATCTTAAATCGCGGTACCGTTACGCTTTTGAGTTGTGCTCCTGCTGGTTTTAAGTTATATTTATGAAAATATCATTTTTATACAGTAAAATAGTTGTTCTAAAAAATGGTGTTCGGAATTTTTTGTTTATTTCGTCATTCCGCTGATATGGCGATTTCTTTTACGACTGCAATATATTTCTGAATTGTTTGAGTGAATTGCTCCTTATTAATAAAATATCCAAAATTAGAACAAAGCCAATTGAACACAATTTTGAAACTGACGTCTTTAGCTATGTCCTGTGAAAATTTGAGAAAAATTTGTCAAAACCCGCAGGAGCACAACTCGTTTGAAAATCAGTAATTACCGTAAGATTTTTCGGGAGAAAATTGAATTTGAATATTACATTTTCAATGTTTTTCTTATTCCAGCGAAATGTATTTTATTAAATAACTTTGCGAGTTTTCAACATTTTTCGTTCAAACTTGGTCAGATAGTAGAACTAGTCCAATGCTTTCATGGAAACCAATAAAAAAATTTTAGGAAAAATTAACACTCAAAGGTGTTCTGTAACCTTAAATAAAATAACATGCAGGTATTTCACAAGGAAAATGAATCACTAACATGTACAATGAAAAATTTCAGCCACAGAAGTGACCAATCTTCCAGAAATTTGAAAGTGTTTGTGATGTTGCTCTGAGTGTGTCCACACTGGCGGCAAGCTGAAAGATGTGCTTGACCGCGGTGGCAATCGAACCTGCAAACTTTGATTTGCTAGTCCAATGCTCTACCAACTGAGCTATATATACATGGTCAATATCTACCCGAGCTTCGATATCAGTGTGTTTTTACAATCTTGAATTCTTGTTGCTGGTGTCGCGCACACAGGTGAAGATATATTTTATACAGCAGTCTAAACCTTGCCCTTGGTGTATGTAATGGTGAGAACAGACCGAATCATTTGCTGAGACTCGGACCGAGTCACTCGGTCCTTGGTGATAAGTATATGGCGTATTTTTTGTCGTGTTATCAAGACAACACATTAATTCCTTTTCACTGCATATACTAAACCTGGAAACGGCCGTCGAAATTCTCCAAAACAAACCGCGATTAAGAAAGCTGTAAATAAGATACTCAATGTAGTCGAATAGATGTTTCACTTATGTTTTGAGATATCTTAAGTTCTTAGGGTTGAACAATTTCCTTAGAATAATTCCTGTTGGCAATAGATGAACTTGGATTTGCACAAAACATGCAAAACAATCTTCAACATTGTCATTGCTATCACTGAATCTGCAAAAAACTCGTGCAAGTATTCGAAGCTGTTTATTCCATGCATGATGGCCAATCGCTATCACTCATCTATGCGTATAAGGCCTATAGGAGCTGTGCGTCAGCTTACAGCACAAAACCAGAGAAGTAACAAACATCTCAGATAATAACTTTGAACAAGTATATACCTTGTGGTTCGGGGTCTGGTTCCGAGTCTAAAATGAAATAGAACAGCTGTCAGTACTGGAATGAAATAGAACATCAATAGAGCACAAAAGCATACAAAAAAGAGTACTTTATAATTTAGTGTGGTTATGTTACCAGGAAGTTTCATTGTAGTGGTAGTATGTTGCACTGATAAAAATCTTTATTTACAGTTTAAAAAACGTAAAATATAAATCAAGCTTTCGGACTAAGCGTCCATCGTCAGGATTAAAATGGCAAAAATGATCAGTCGCTTAAATACTATTTACATGTCAATGACCTAACTAAAATACTAGGTTTTTTGAATAATTATACTAAAAGACAAAAGAGTCATAATAGAGTCATATAAGCGTAATATAGAGTCAACAAAAGAGCCATAATAAGACACTGGATAAAAGAGTCATAATAGCGTATTATAGCGTCAACAAAGCATTATTTAGTCTTTATCAATTAGCGTTCTAAAAACTTCCGGCAATGTTCTGCCATTGTCTCTATTGGCAATGGCACTCTTCTCATTTTCCATAATCCAGGCTTCCTTCCATTTTCTATGCGACCACCGACTTTCCTTACATACTACCTTGGTATCATCCCACACAATGCGATGATCATTGTCAACTACATGTCCTGCCAAAGCTGAGTTTTCCACCTTCCCATTCTTTACACTTGCATGATGTTCTTTTATTCTTGTTCCTAATGCACGACCCGTTTCACCAATATATTTAACATCACAATCCTGGCAAGGGATGGAGTAAACGACGCCTGTTTGATCTAAGTGAGGTAACTTATCTTTGGGCTTCATTAAATAATTTCTAAGCGTTGAAACCGATGTTAAATATATTGGTGAAACGGGTCGTGCATTAGGAACAAGAATAAAAGAACATCATGCAAGTGTAAAGAATGGGAAGGTGGAAAACTCAGCTTTGGCAGAACATGTAGTTGACAATGATCATCGCATTGTGTGGGATGATACCAAGGTAGTATGTAAGGAAAGTCG
>CACRXK020009175.1:0-19558 GCA_902702795.2 Paramuricea clavata
TTTCATTAGTTTCTTGACTCATTGTACTCTCAGTCATAGTTTGTACTTCTAACTTTTTTTTCTAGGCCAGATAAGTAAATATAGCAGCTCGTGAAGCCTCCTCCGCAGGCATCGCCTTTAGATTGGCGGGCAAAATTTACTTGCAGGCAAAAAAAATTGTAAAGTATTTGAACCACGAGATGTCTGCGGAGGAGGCTACAGCGCGTGGCAAACGTATGGGTGTCTGAATTTCAGTCACCCTTATATTCTATATATTGCGAGTTATATGGGTGTCTGAAATTCAGACACTCTTATATTCTATTGCGAGTTATATGGGTGTCTGAATTTCAGATACTCTTATATTCTATTGCGAGTTATATGGCTGTCTGAAATTCAGACACCCATATAACTCGCGCGCAATATAATATAAGAGTGTCCGAAATTCGGACACCCGTGTAGCTCGCAATAGAATATAAGTGTGTCTGAATTTCAGACACTCATATAACTCGCAATAGAATATAAGGCTCTATTGCGAGCTATATGGGTGTCTGAATTTCAGACACTCATATAACTATATCTTGCATGATCGTTTATTCAATTTCCAGCGATAGAGGAGTCTAAAATTCAGACACCCCTATATATTACACCAGTTATTCTATTGCACATGCATTTTAGCAGACAGTTCATTTTTTTTTGTTTAAAAGTTTGGTATTGTGCGGTAAAATGAACAGTTATCAGAATATTCGGCGAAAATTAGCTAAAAACATTAAAAATAAGCTTTTTTCTACCAATTCCTTCGATTTTGATTGATTTTGGAAGTAGACTGAACACACTCAGCACAAATTATAGAAAAATAACAAAAATGTAAGCCAGAAGAATTGCTGTCAGCGAAAATCAAGATTATATATCAATACAATTTCGACACAAGTTCGCAGGAAATCGCCTTTTTCTTTGAAATTTGGGGCAAAATTACGTTCACTTGGCAATTATACCGTATTTTGGCAGAAAAATAAGAAATTTCCGCAAAATATTGCAAATTTGAGTCAAAATTCGAAGTTTGGAATTGTTCAAAATTCTTTGGAACGCGTTAGTAGTTTATATACAAAAATTGCGTGATAATATGAATAAAATTTATAGGATGTATTAGCTACATTATTGGTTCAGTAATAATAACTTTGCCAGTATATTCTTACATTATATTTATTACATATTTACAACGTATAGTTTCATAACTATTGATAACAATATTTTATAATATATACACTGTCTAGATCTTTTACTGTGAGTCTTATCGTATCTCTTCACTTGTAGGTCTAATATTAATATGGTACTAAATAACTACAATCATGCTTACTATTTTAATTATGCCAATTAAATTAGGGATAGGATCGCTATTTTACAATTAAAAAGTTGTGCTCATTTTTAAATAGATAATAAAAATAGTAAAGCGCGGTCAAAGAGGATGAGACATGCAATCGCGCATTGTGACCGGGATATTTCAAGCTCTAGATTAATAAAATAAAGGTTTGATAAATTTACGTTTTAATTTATATAAAATACATTAGCAGAAATATGGGACAAGATGGAGACGGACATGCGCACATTGCCCCAATATGGCGACTAAATATTACTATAAACTATACAGGGATTTACAAAAATGTCAAATTTTAACCTACTTTGTTTAGATATCTCATGGTTGCGGACTTCGATAATAACAACAGCACGAACAAGCAGTATTTGTAAACCAAAATCGCTAGCATTTCTACACGTCTAAGTGGTTCCCGTGATTGGTGTATTTTCACTAGAAATTCGAAGTATTTGATAGTGTAATCTATAGTAATCTTGCCATACATGAGGTAAAACTCCGCCGAATAGACCAACATTCTTTCGCGCGATGTAAACTGCGGACTTCGCGATGTATTTAGCGATGTTCAAACTGTCCGTATAGCTTAACATATCCCAGGTTATTCTGCGCCAAACCGGTTCCAAAATCGTTTAAAACTTTGCCTTTTTATGAGTCTTGCTTATCGCCATTAAGTTATATTTATAGTTGAAAACGACAAGTCTAAATACAAATTTAGGCTCCTTCGAGCAGCCATGTTTCTTGTTTACTAGCAAAGCTTGTACCCAGTCCCTCACTTAAGGTGGGGGTCTACCTAAACCACTCGAAAAAATCGATTTTCATTTTTTGAGCTAAATAGTTAGTGTGGCATGTAATTGATGTTGTGAAAGTATTTATTTGGTTGAATTAAAGAAATTGTTCTCTCAGGAACTGTCTTAAACAACCTCACTATAATTTTTAGCTTGGTTGCCATGGAAACGAAAGGCAGCATCCTTCATATTTTTCATGTTTTTGCTAATATACTGTTGTCCCTCCCCTCCCTAATATAAAATAATAATGCAGGCTCATCTCTAGATGATTTTGCAGCGGATCTACATGAAGATTATGCGCGTGTATGCGTTTTTTCAAGAACTACTGATTCAAACAGAGCAAATTGAAAAATGTGTTTCAATATTTCGTAAATATTGATTACTTTTGTGTATATATTTCTTAACATTTGGTTAAAAATAACGGACAATGGTACACAGAAAACATTAAATAAAACATCATTTACTGGGGTAAAGAAATGCGCGATAAAGACGACGATAAAACGTGAGCACATTCATGCATTCAATACCTGCAATGTCAACAGGCATCTTCGAATCGTATTTGGATTCTTCATCTTATAAACAGATATTCAAAGGTTTGTTCTGATGCACTTAGTAGCTGTGTATGGTGAACTGTGGATGTAAGTATTTTTCTATCATCGAATGATTGATTCTACTATATTACTATAAGTCGAAATGTTGCAGTATTAAAGGGGCAAGTCATTCTTATAAATACAATGTAATTAGTAATTATTGCAAAATTGCAAATTTACAACATTATATCATTATATCAAGAGATCAATTTCCTCTACCCAATTTTAGTACAGATATCAATACATTATTTCTTGCTTCATTGTTATAATTTTATTATTTAATGCTTCTTGGTGTTAATATTAATGAGGTTGTTTTTGTTCTGCATTTTAGGGACTGTAATCACATGTTAAGGCCTACCAAGTTTGAGAGCTTATTTTGAGCCGAATATGTTTACCGAATGTACCACTTGGAGCAACAGGACAAGAATACAGTTACAGATAATTTTATTTTACCATTGAATCATGTAATTTGGTATTGACAATTGATTGTATACAAAAAACTGTGGTATTAAAATGTTGGTCTGCATGCCCCTTTGGTACGTAAGCACAACGAGTGCCATCACTGCCGTGTGCATCTTTAAACATCCTTGTTAGCAGCAAGTGGGTTCAGCAAAGAAAATGGTGGAAAATTTAGCTATACAAATTGAGAACTGGACTGGGATGTCCTGTTAACACTCAGGAACATCTTTTAAACCAACTATCAAACTGCGGGAAAACCAAATGGTGATGCAAGACATAACAGCATTTGGACGGAATGGTAGAAAAATCAAAATTTAAAAGGATTCTTATTATAAACAAGTAAATCTTGAAAAAGAAATGACTTCACATGACAATTGATGATGAGGGATGTCCAGCACAATTTTAATTGTCTAAAATATTGAGTATAGTGTATATCTTAACAGTTGGTAGTTCATATTTGATAACTTATACTTTATACACGTTTTCCCGAAATGTGGTATTTTTCATCTTTGAAAAAAGATAATTCTTTATCAATTTGACCAAACTGGCTGAAATTTTCAGTGTTAATAGAGCTCATCATGATAAGTGTTTTCAACGATAGAATTTGGCATATGTTGTAATGCTGCCATTTTATCGAGGAAATATGCCAGGTTTTTTGGAAGAAAATCGAACCAAAATTTTGCAGCAATGTTGTGCAAAAACTACATGCAGCATAAAAAATTCCATCGCTGAAAACAATCTACTTGCTTTGTAGTCAACAAATAGCTCTTAGTGGCAAAATTTCATTAAAATGGTAAGGCTGTATTTTTTCCCAACTAACAGTGATTTGTATGAGACATACACTGTGTTTAATTACTAGATGGCAGGATAAATATTAAAGGTATGAGAAAGACCTTAGTATTTTTAGAATCTATGTTATATAGGCTTTCTAATGATATATAGTTTTGTATAGCTATCTAAAAAACTTGGCGAGTAATAGGCTTGCAAACGTGGTCAACCGGAATATCGCAAGTTTAGGTAGACCCCCACCTTAAGAAAAACAGAGAGATTTGCGAGATTTTGTAGCTCGATTTCGTGTTGATATAGCAATTTGCGTGCGGATATTTCGCGGATTATTTAAAATCTCTTTCGTGGTTAAGTCAAAATGTCGGAAGTGCTCGAAGAATACAGCAAAAGAAAGTTAGATTGGAAATTGAAAGTAAGTTCTGAAGCTCCTCTTACTTATGTTAGGCAACAAGTGGACTTATTTAACAAGATTCTCTTTTGTGTGGAGATTACATAGCCACTGCTTAATGTATGGAAAAATATTCGCGAAACAACTTCCTGTGAAAATGCAAATTATGTTGACTTATTTAATTTAACTGTGCCAGACAAATGGTTTGCTTTAAAACCCGGTAACCAACGTATCGAAGAACTACTTCGTAAGGAATGGCACACGTCCTTTGCCTTTGGCAGTTCGAGTCGCCATTTTGATTTTTCAAGCGATTAGCCGCTGCCAACAAACGCGGGCGCAAAATGTCCCATATTTCTGGTAATGACATGATATTGCGGGGAAGCTTTAATTAGAAACGGTTAACTTAGGTCGGGTGGTTGCGAACTCTCATGCATGCATGCACTCTGCTCCTCGTTTTATTCGGACTTTAGATTCATAGTTCTCCACAATTTCAATGCCATGTTTCCACAAACGCTTTGGTAGGAAGTCGGGTATATGCAACTTTGCTATGTCGTAATCCAGAACTGTTACGTTGTCTTCGTTACCTGGATTTGGGAGCAATTTTTTTAATTTCTCCAGCGCTTCACCGTGCTCCATAGATATAGCATCAGAATTAGTTAAACTTTCTTCGAACTGACAGGCCAGTTTTCCCAAACGTTCGCTGTTTCCATGGCGGATACAATTAACGATGAAATAATAGTGATTGATCGTGCGACGATTGTTGACGTACTTGGCTAAATACTCTTTCGCATCCTCGTGCTCGATATTTTGTAGACCTTCAATTTGTTCAAAGTTACGATCCCACGAAATTATCTCCTCCAGTGCTCTTGTGCGAGGTTTTTCAATCGAGGATAGATGCTTCTCCAACTCGTAACGCTTCGCCAGCCGTCCAAACTTCATTAGACTTGCTGTCATTTTAAGTATGTCCAACATATCTTTCAAAACGTTTTTCCATTCTGGAGACATCGTTGTTTCTATTTCAGATTCTACAAGATCGAGATCGCTTAAATATGGATGTACTTTGCCATTTCTCTCAATTCTTAGAATGTCTACTACTTTCTGATGTTCGTCTGTCCAATTTGTTAATTTACGTTGTATTTCATTCCAACGATTGCCTATCGGGTTTTTTAATCCCCTCAGGTACTTTTCCATTTGACTAAACTTGCCGCTTCTGTAGATCTCCTTTGAAGAGTCGACTACAAATCTTGCCAAATGTGCTTCCCACAGCCACGTTGCCTCGACTACAGCAAGTTCCTTTTGTAACTTTTCATTTTCGGTTCTCTGGCTTTCCACATCCTTTTGTAACTTTTTATTTTTGGTTTTCTGGCTTTCCATTTCCTTCTTTAAACTATTTATTTTGTCCCAAAGATTTTTATTTTGGATTTCCTGATATTCCAAAAGATCTTAAACTTGTCCGCGCAAGTTTTCCAATCGTTTTCGAAGTAAGTCATCTCCAAGTTTCTTAATCTCGTTTTCCACACCTTCCAGTGCTTCTAAAAGAGTTTTCTTGGGGATGATTTTGGGCGAGACGTCACAATGAGAGCTTTTCCCCCGTTTATTAGGTGGTTCATGTGTCAATCCTTTTCTGGAAGCCATGTCAAGCTAAAAATTAAAATACATTTTAAGAATATTGGAATTTATTATTTACGTGTTTTAAACATGAGCGAGTTTTAACCGGACATTTCCAGAGAGTCTGATTATAAATACTAATTAATTAAAGGAACGGCTGAAGAGAAAAATAAAGTTTTTCACACAATAATTCAGGCAAAAATAATTGAAATATCTGTTTTATACAGTCCGACTGAAATTGTAAGAAATTCCTTAAAAAATTCCTTAAAAATGGGACTCCTTAGTTAAACGTTGCAAATTTCCTTGTTTTCCAAATTTTGCAAATTTCCTTGTTGCAAATTCCCTTAAATGTAAGGGCCAGTGGAGGCGCCAAGGGGGGAGGGGCAAGGGGAGGGGGGAAATGCCCCCCATCAATTATTTTTGCTCCCCGCCCCCGCATTTCCCCCCCTAAAAAAAATCATTAGTTACTAAGAGCGACTAAAGGCTACACAAGCGTTTTGTCGTTATCGGAAAATGTATGGCTTATAAGTTGCCATTACTCATTAGTGAATGCGCGTATACATGAAAGTGCTTTTTACAGTTTCAATATTAGTTTGTAAATCTTGCAATGGTAAAACTAGCCAATACTCCAATAATACGTTTCAAAAAAGACAAAAAAGCTTTAGTTTTGCAGAGTTAAATTCTCAAACGTGTAATGCACTAATAAGATGAAAGTATCACGAAATTATTTGAATAAACCACATCGCATATATGGGGGGACAAATGTCCTAAAGGGGGGCGAATCTCCTGGGAAGGGGGTGACTTTTTTAAAAATTATATCCGCCCCCCCAAAAAAATAGGAGTTGCCCCTCAAATGCCCCCCCCCCCAAAGTCTGAGACCTGGCGCCGCCACTGGTAAGAGTGATGATCTTTCGCATCGAAGAGGGAAAATATAGACTTTCGGAAATATTTTAGTTGTTTACTTTCAAAAATGTTTGTGAGAGAGTTGATAATCTTACTGAGGAAGGCCAACGGTTTCTGAAAAGCTAAAGTACGTCGAAATCAGCATGGGAATAGACTAGATTTTCACCGGTAAAATATGAACTAAATGGATATTTACATCAACACTACATTCAGCTCGCGCCTGCAAAGCTAGTTGGATTGAAACAGATTTTAAGAAGTAAGTAAAAATGTGAATTTTGTGAATTATACTTTTATTAAAATGTTTCAGATGGCCTGCATGATCAAGAATTTATTAACTATTGACATGACAGAGCTTGACTCATTAACCTGTAATTTCTCCTATGAATGAGCTCTGTCTAGCCCGGGGCCGTGCGCTAGACACTATAATTGGGGGGGGTGTGTATATTCATATATTCATGTTCACATATCGTAAAAACAATTGATTTCCAAAGAAATCCGTCCGGCAGAACACGAATATATGAATATAACCCCCCCCCCCGCCCCCCAATTAGCGTTCTAGCTACGGCCCTAGTCTAGCCATCAGTCTGATGCCAGTTATTTTGTAAGTTGTTACCTACAGTATGGTGGGAAGTCCAAAAGACCCTTGTGAGTAAGTACAGTACGCTAATAAAATGAATAAAGCAACTAGAAATACATGTATGCAGTAACCCCTCGCTAATATTTTCCAAACATTAAATTAACATGAAGTATTCAGTGTATTGACCAACACTGAGCGCAGGCTCGCGCTCAAGTGTTGCCATGACAACACGATATTCTTAAATTTTTAATTTTTTCATATTTTTTGTACGAAACTGTAAAATAGTTGAAAGATTCGAACTTTTAGCTATACAACAATAACTTTCCGAAATATTTACTGTAGGTATTTTATTTTGCATTTTGCGAGCTTTAAAATTTAACTTAAAACGCTTCGTAAAATGTTTTGAAATGTTCATTCAACTAAACTACATTTTGCCGATAAACTGTTTTCACTCAGTATAAAACATAATAAAATTGATGTCTTTTAAAATTGAAATTTTGCTTATCCCACTCGCACAAGCAATCAGCCATATTTTTGAGATCAGTGAGGATGACCACCCACTGGTTCGTTGGTCACGCCCGCGATTATTGATGAACTTTAGACTTCGCTAATGATTTCATTTTCCCTGGTGTAAATTGCCGGGGGGGGGGGGATTAGTACCCTCGCACGGCGCTTCGCGCGGTCGGCTCGGGTATTATATATTCCATGAATACTCATTAGTAATCCTAATGTCTCCCACTGGTAATATACTTCGATACTTCACAACAATAGTATTAATTAATATACTGTATATCTGGAATATAAATTGTGCGGGTAACCCATGATAGTAGACATGACTACCCCAATGACATGCCCTAACACTAGATTATTGTTGCTATTGCAATGCCAAACAGTTGTACATATCTAGTATCCATTCACACAGTGGCATAGCCAGCCCGACAACTTAGTCCCGCTATGCAAATTCGAAATTATTACCATTATTCATTTCTTTAGAAATTGATTGTTTTCACAGTCAATTACCACGAAAATATTTGCATAAACTAAATTGTCGGGACTAAATCGTCGGGCTGGCTACGCTACTGCATTCACATGAGCATTGATATAATGTTAATGCAGAGCAGATTTAAATGAATTGGCATTTATGTAAGAGATGCGCAGTTGAATAACATACATGTTTTTAGTCCACAAGATACTCCCTTGGAATTGCGTCATATGTCAGGTCATAAGATATTATATTGAATGATATTTAACAATTATTGGATGAACTTGAGCACGATAAAATTATCAAGCGCAAAGTTTGCCGTTATCAACCGGAGCCGAAGGCTGAGGTTGATAACGGCAAACTGAGGGCTTGATAATTTTTCATATTGTGCGAAAACCGAATTCAATAATTGTTTTATTATTTATTTAAAAAATTCAAAACAAACGGTTATAACAACAAAAATAATCGCTGAGTTTGATAAACAAATACAAATTAACTCAACAGCAATATAAATAGCTATGTTCAAAAGTTAATGTTATTAAAGATCATGGGCATTCTAGCTATGAATGTCAACTTCACAGTCGTAGAAGTTAAATTGTTTTGTTGATTGAGTCGAGCTTTGAAAATTAAAATCTTGCATGATACGTTCTTTTTGCGAGTTTGTCAAGATGTCGAGATCAAGTGTGACGCAACGCTGCTGCGACAGCCGAAAGTTTAGCCAAAGACAACAATGTTGTACTGTCAAATCCTCTGTCAAATGTAATCACTTATTCATCTCATGAACTGTTCAATTTCCAATCCGTTATTTGTGCAGAGGTTCAACGTATTATCATGGCTATGCCAAGAAATACGTCACCAGGACCAGATAAAATAGACATGCGTGTTATAAATACTGTTTTCCAATCATACTGGGTCCTCTTACGCATATGATAAATTGCTTTCTAATGACAAGCACATTCCCTGACCTAATGAAGATTTCTGAAGTTATTCCCCTACTAAAAGAAGGAGACCACGAGATAGCCTCAAACAATTGGCCTCTCTCATGACTTTAGGTAGTTTCAAAAGTTTGTGAAAAAGTTGTTCTGAATCAATTTAGCTCCTACCTCAAAGAATTTAATCGCATATCGTCACATCCAAGCGGGAATAGGAATCTTCACTCTACAGAAACCTTAAACATATTTGTTACCGATACCATGATGGAAGCCATAGACAACAACGGAACTAATTTTATTGGATTTATCCAAGGCATTTGACAGTGTCAGTCATTCGATTTTATTACACAAATTGAGTTGTACTGGTGCTTCACCTGAAGCTGTTAAATGGTTCCAAGACTATTTGAGAGGCAGATCCCAATACGTGCGCATTGGATCCACCAAGTCATCAGCTCGCTCGATAACCCATGGCGTTCCACAAGGTGCAATACTATCACCACTTCTGTTTTGCATCTATATTAACGATCTGAATTGATATTAACGAGCATACAATCGTGTAACCTTGATTCATACGTAGACGACTCAAAGCTTTACTAAATCATTCTGCATCTACGACTTGGAACAGACTACTATCAATTTAGAGGCAGATCTACAAATAGCAGCCAAGTGGTGTTTGGAGCACCAATTACTGATCAATCCAGAAAAAAACTAAATTCCTTGTAGTCGGTTCAAGACCCATGCTACAGAACGTACCTCAGAAATGTCGCTAACATTTTTAGGAAAGACTATAAGACCTGTTTTATTAGCTAAGGATTGGGGAATCAATTTGGATTCGCACCTATCCTACGATGACCACATATCTAAACTCGTTTTGTCGTGTATGAGAAAACTATGTCAAATATTATGACGGTGCTTGAAACTTTCAAAAATACACGCGATTATGTTGGAGTATTTCGAAGTATAGCCTCACTGGATATTTGTTGTTTCTTCAAGGATTAAAACAATGTCTACCGTAATTCCCGAGATATGAAACTAGATCAGCGCTTTGTGTGCCATTCCGCCACATTCTCGTCTCCAGTGCTATTTTCGCTCCGTTACTCGTCGAAAATCAGTCTCTGCATGGGTTAGACCACTAATGGGAGGCATTTTCTCGGAGAACTGCTATTTCCCAGAAGTTGAGCAGTTTTCGCTAGGCAAAATTATTCTATCAAAATGGTAAGGTGATGGTAATGGTTCATTGGCACATTTAGTAGCAGTTAAGCTAATTTTCAATGCGTTTACAACATTTGGATATTAATAATTCAAGCACGTTAGGTGAAAGAACAGCCCAAAAATAAGTAAAATATACACCAAATCATTGTGGGAGAATGGGTTCGGGGTGAAGGGAACCAATTATATACATTATCACTCTTAAACTCTGGTCAACCCAAAGTCTCATTAAGCCTTATGTTTTCATCCCGCAGGGGTATATATAAGATCTGCTAGGAGAGACTGAATGCTCCATAGGAGCTCTGCCCGAAGCGTATAGCGACCCCCTCTGACATAGACCTGTACCAAGGGGTGATAATCCCTTGCATGGACAGTACCTACGATTCGACTGGTTATATTTACATAAATAACCTGAGTCTATGGGCCTGAAGTTGACCATTGGGAACACTTCGACCCCACAAATACACAGCATGTGTATTCCCCATATACGAACTCCCACAACAGCTGTATTTGTATACAAGACAGCTGCTGCCAGATGATAGTTAGACATATATTTGGGCGTTACCATCACTCATACTATAGCTGGATAGTGAGGGAGGCCAGAAAAAACCTGCTATATACAGGAAACCTGAATGGGGCCAAGACAACCAGCAGTTTCCCCACAAAGCTTCTATCTTACTATTTCTTAATTGGAGGGTTGGTAACACGACAAACAAAGCTCACTATCAAGGCACATATGATTTATTTTTATTTTATTTTTTTTAATGATTATGTGTTCATGAATATGTTTTGCACAACATTTATTTGTTAACCACACTTATTTTATTTCAATTATGATCGGTGGAACTTTCTCGATTATGTGACATTACTCTCAGAAAATAGCTTATTCATTACTTAAATTTAAAATAGCAAGACCAAAACGCAATTCAGGTGCTTATAACCACAGTGTTGCGATCGAACATCCAATCATGCATTCATGATATTAGCGGAAATTGTAAAAATATGTATTTGGTAGACAAAATAGACCAGGGGTAGAAAAATTATCGGAACCTGGGAACCTAGTTCCTAGAAATTTTTTGAGTTGAGAATTTTGCAGAAAATTTTCCAGAAAACTTACAAGTTACAACTATTCTACTATATTTACACTGTACACGCTAACATCAGCAGCCTTTTAAATATTTGACAGAAATTATTCTTTTACCCACCCCTGCCATCTCAATAAGA
The DNA here is from genome assembly GCA_902702795.2 of Paramuricea clavata. Lineage (NCBI taxonomy): Eukaryota > Metazoa > Cnidaria > Anthozoa > Malacalcyonacea > Plexauridae > Paramuricea > Paramuricea clavata. The sequence goes on from CACRXK020009175.1 coordinate 11,789, forward strand.
TAAAATGGTAAGTACATGCTCTGCAAAGTCTCCAATAAAATTCAAATTAAAATAGTAAACAAATAAAAGTGATGGAATAAATAAGATGATAGGACACTTAGTTAAGCAATTAGATCCTTACTAGTTGGTCATAACTCACAACTGTGATATATAACAGACAACTATTGCGATGTACGAGCATACGAAAACTAGCCTAAAGCCTATTATTACTAAAGTACAAATAATACAATAATTATGCATTTGTTTTGTTATTTTTGTAACTGTAACATTGAAAATTTTACAGAAAATTTCTAAACTTCGACCCAGGTTCCCAGAAAGAAAAAAAAAATTTCCACCCATGAAATACATTATGCAGTAAATAATAGTACATCAAAGAATTTTCAATTTTCATGATCGTAGGCATACATGGTATCGTACCAATCTTTCATGATATCCATCTTGCCGACTTATCGCAAATGTGCATAAACATATACCATGTGCAGAGTTTTAAGTCTTAAATTTCGTTTACAGATGAGCTTGCTTTCTTAAGTTTTGAACAGTAAAGTATTGACAATGTATGCAGCGATTGAATACAGTTTAATGTAAGGCCTGATTGAAACCCAATGCAAAGCCGAATCTGATGCGTAATCTGAAGCCTAATCTGCGGCTAACCTCAAGGTGGTAAAAATTGTCATTGGAATTTTTGATCGACAAATAATACACCAGAATGTTGTTATAAAATAGACGAATATTAATACATTTTTGGTTGGTTTGAGAAGCGGAATACGAAACAAACGTGTCAATGCACCGCATACTTACGCGCCGAATACCCCTTCACTTTAGGAAGCATGTGCATTGAGACATGGAATGATATCAACACTCAACAGACGCTTGTTGATTTCGTGTTTAGCGGCTGCAGCCAATCGATCTTGTTGTTATTCCCCCAGCGGCGGTTTCATTTTATAATGGTAATATAATAACTTCGTCGGGACTTTTCTTGTCCACCAGAAAAGTAAAAGCCCTTGTCTGGTAAAGTTCTATTTGAATAAACTGCATCTTACTGAATTATCATACTGAGTTACTGACCAAATTTTCTTTATAACCATGATATGTCAATACCAGCGTTCATAAACTCTTTCCTGTCACATTGCTTCCGTTCATTCGATGTCCGTAATTCTTTACAGCTCCACACCAAGTCAAATTTTCAAATTTTCTTTCTCGGTAACAAGACATTGCTCTTTGTTGGGATATTTGTCCAAGTGAACTCCCTTATCATAATGACCTTTGTTCTGCGTGTTCGTTGTTGACATATGATTGGTCAGTTGATCTTTTATTCGGTTTACACATGCTCAGAGAAGCATTTGAACTTTGGACCATTGGATCAGCCGTTCCGCACGTTGTAACCAATGATCTATTGGTGTTGTACTGCCATTGTATGCAATAAAGTATTGGGTTGTAATGGATCTACGATTAATCCGAAGGTTAACCCTAACCTCTAACCCCTAACCTCTAGCCAATAACCAACCCTAACCTCTAATGCCTAACCCCTAACCGCTAACCCCCACCTCCTAACGTGTTGTCTCATTAACTTTAATTTATATATTGTTATATATAAATTTGCTTAAAAAGGGTATATATTCTATTTATTTACATGTCATTCATAATTAAATATAAAGTCTTACTAATCTATATCTATTTACGTTATGTATAAAAACTACTAATAGATACCTATTTGTACATTATCCAACTGATAAAATTTTAAAAACGAACATGATTCTAATCAACCAATTTAGAATTATACAAGTATAATAGAGTAAACCAAAGGACTTTGTTTAAAACGTTCGGTTTTACAAGAGAAAATATATAACCTCTGACTAATAATCTATTAACGTTGTCTCAGTTATTGCTTGGTCGCAGTGTAGGTTTGAGTAAATTATTCTAAATACTCGTTTTTTAATTCGCTCAATGCTCTTTTTCTGCTCTTGGGTTAGACCTCCGTTCCAAATCGCTGCACCATATTATAGGACGAATTACTGAACAGTAAATTGCTAACAAATTATCCATGGGGGCACAATAACTCTTCAAGATCTTTAATAAATACAGACGCTTGGCCGCTTTCTTTGCGATATATTCCGTATTAGTTTTCCGTTTAAGATCGTATAATCTAACCATATTCCCAGTAACTTATATGACTTTGTTCGAGAAACATTATAACCACCAACATGAATTGGAGGTATAGGGGATATATTTTTCCTAAAGTCAATTTCATCTTCATACACTTTTTATAGTTTACATCCCTTCGTCCTTTGCAAACAGTACCACCTTTTCTACGTTCAATTGAGTATTACGGGCCAATACCGATGGACAAGCGACCTAAATGGTCACTGACATTGATTACTTCCGATAATGTTGTGTCATCTAGAAACATCGCTACATCCTGGCTTCTACGGCATTACATATTTGTTCTTGGTTATTGGGTATAATAGACTTTGGTAATTGGTTTATTTTTATTATAAACGTAATAGGACCCAACTTACTCCCTTGGGGAACGCCACCCTTGATTCGTTTACAATCAGACTGTTCTCCTTGGAAAGATGTTACTTGTGATCTGTTATAAAGATATGATGCAAACCAACCAACCACAGCCGGCAGCACATTATGATTGATCAGGTCAAATGCCTTTCGAAAACCAAGAAACATAATACGAACAATTTTTTTTTTTGGGGGGGGGGCTTTCCATTGCCATTTGCCATTTATGTAACAAATAAATCAACGCATATATTGTAGATGTTCCAGGCAGACTGCCAAACTGACTGCTACTGATTATATCATGAACATCCTCATAAATTCAAGCATTAAAATAAAATATATGTCAACACAAATATTTCGTTTCATTGTAATACTTCTCTGTGAAAATTGTTATTGGTTGACTGGTGCTAAAGCGTCCCAAGTCAAGAGTGTGCGCTTTAATTAGAAACTACTGCAGGTTTTCTTGCACTTCCTGTTCCGTGTTTCCCAGGGCTCATGAAAGTTGCGCACGGCTTTGACACATTCAAAAAAAAAAAAAAATTGGGGGCAATCCTATGTTCTGGGACCGACTTTTGTAGTATTTGTGTTTGATAAGAAAAGTCAACTATTTAAAGATTCGAAAAAAAAATTCAGTTTTCAGAACTTGTAAGCAGATTATAAATTTCTACACACTTAAGCGTTGTTTTCTGACATCAGAATCCTGTCAAGACTTCCCCAAAGTCCTGGAAATGGCATTTCTTCGGCCCTCGTTTTCAGACTACAATATAAAAGAGCTTCCTACTGCACTGTATGCTTCTGTGCGTAGAATATATATGCGAATTTTTGTTTGGTAAATTGCGTCTTCATTTTCAGGATAGAAAACACCTTCGTTTCTTCGTGCACCATGAAATCTTCGGACATTTTTTTCATCATTCGGAATTTTTTGGCCTACACCCCCCCCCCCCCCCCAACTATAGATGCTAGCTCCGCTCCTGGGCATCACTTTAGCACATATACATGAAATGGTGGTTGCATGCATGTCAACCAGGGGCGGATCCAGCTCCTGAGCTGACTGATGAATACAACGACCTCTCATTTGTAGGGGGGTCCGGGTGTATTCTTCCCCCAGGAAATTTTAAAATCTAGGACCTCAGAGAAGCGATTTCCTGCGTTCTGAGCGAACTCTTTTCTTCCAATTGATTTATCAGAGTCACAAAAATTTTGCTGCATTTTTGGGAAAACACGTAAAAAACTTGAACCTATATCGCAAAAACAACATAATTTCTCCATATAAGAAAAAAATATTTGCTGATACCCACAAGTGTAATAGCAGCAGTACTGTGCTTCTTGTAGCCTTAACTTTTCTATTGAATAACATTTCGGCAGAAAATCACGACAACGCAAATACACACATGCTGTGTAACAAAGGTGTATACAGTGTGATCCACTAGTTGCATTGCTGGACTCAGAAGACAGTGTTATTATGTTGTTTATGAACCACCTTCCTCTATTAATTTCCACTAATAATTAACAATTATTCGTCGAAGGCGAAGTGGTTACCGGTGAATATTCACCAAGACGAATTCGAAGTGAATATTCATCGTAATCACTGAGCCTGGGGCAAATAATTGTTTTAGTATAATTTTTTTATGAATGAAACAAAATATCCAAGTTAACCAACTATTAGTTTAATTAAAATTCACAAATAAAACTGTTTTGGACCGCGGGTTTACGGCTATTGTTTTAAGTTTTAGTGTTGCAGTGTTTCTTGTACACGCGCGCTTTCAAAATGGCTTCTTGTGTGACTTTATTGCTTTATTACAAAGTTGTTTTTCTCGATTTCTGCTTAGAATATAAACACAATGATGGAATGACTTTTTCACTAGACTTAGGATTTATGTCCAATACTCTCGACCTTGTTCGAATCGTGAATCGTAAAGGCGATCGTTAGATTCGTTAGATTCGCGAGTCTTATAGTTATATGATAGCGTATAACTTGTCCTGTGGCTTGTTGTGGATATGTCTAAGATTATAAGTCAGCTGGTTCATATAGTATCAATCTAGGTGAATGTCTTCGTAGATTCGTACAATTCGTACGAATCGTTCGAACCGTTCGATTCATGAATGCATTCAGAATAGTTCGAATGGCTACATTCATGAGGTTCATAGTATCAATGTAGGTGAATGTCTTCGTAGAGTCGTACGAATCGTTCGAACCGTTCGATTCGTGATTGGTTCCAGATTTGTTCGAATGGTCAGATTCGTGAGGTTCGTAGTATCAAATGGGTTCGTAGCTCTCTCTAAGTGAATGTCTTCTTAGATTTGTACGATTTGTACGATTCGTTCGAACCGTTCGATTCGTGAATGCTTTCACAATCGTTCGAATTGTCAGTTTCGTGAGGTTTGTAGTCTCAAAGTAGGCGAATGTCTTTGTACATTCGTACAATTCATACAAATCGTTCGATTCGTGACAGGTCTCAGATTTGTTCGAATGGTCAGGTTCGTGAGGCTCATAGTATCAAATGGGTTCGTAGTTCGCTCTAAGTGAATGTCTGAGTAGATTCGTACGATTCGTACGAATTGTTCGAACCGTTCGATTCATGATTGGTCCCAGATTTGTTCGAATCGTCAGATTCGTGAGGTTCATAGACATACGCCCGCATTCTGAAAGCTCACTCACATACACACTCAATGAGTGGAGGTTCAATCTGAGCTTTTTTGAGTGTCAATGCTGTTTTTGAATAGCAGGAGGGTGAGTAGTCACATAGAAAAGTACGACACTAACCCTCCAGTTATTTAAAAACAGCATTGACACTCAAGAAAAGCTCAGATTGAACCTCCAATCATTGAGTTTGAGTGTGAGTGAGCTTTTAGGATACGGGCGATAGTATCAATGTAGGTGAATGTCTTCGTAGATTTGTACGATACGTACGAATCGTTCGATTCGTGAAAACTTTCAGAATCGTTCGAATGGTTAGATTCGTGAGTTTCATAGTATCAATCTAGGTGAATGTCTTCGTAGATTCGCTGTACAATTCGTAAGGAAGCCTACGAATCGTTTGATTCGTGGTTGCTTTCAGATTTGTTCGCTATATCTAAACTTAAAAAACTTTAAAAACTCTTGAATATATTGCATTTGTGAGCCCTGAAATTAAATCTTTTTGTTGAAGTCCCAGAGAAAATTATTATTACGCAAATTTGAAGTATAGTATATGTATTTATATAAAGGAATATTTAGGGCTATATGAAAGATATAAATATAGGCATATTGAATTACCCGGTAATATAAGTTCAATTTAATCCATCTTTTATCACACTACATTAAATAATATCTAACATCTCTCGTCCGCCACACTTGAATCCCCGTTCTCTCCGTCCCGCGGTATATGTCTATGATACCACTAAATACTTCATTTAAATATAAATATAGGGTACCTTATCCCCCCTTTTTAACAGAAAATGTCCATGATAATGTCACAGTTATTTTAGTCCTTGAATATACCCATCATTGTGAAATGTTACATTTCATAGTCAATATATCTGGGGTTAGGTCTTCGTAGCCTTTGTGGTCGACGAGGAATACAAGATCCAGGGCAGTCGTTTGCGCTGCTTACTTCGCCTCCATTCTCATGCCCTGGTTCTACGTGGTTAGTCTCTTGTTTATCTTCCTCATCTTGATTTCCGCTTTCATAACTGTCATCTACCTTGGGTCTACACTGCTCAAACCATCTATGCCATTCCCCATTTTCGATAGCTTCATCCGATATTACGCCCCTTTCCATAACTGTATCATGCGGTCCGTAGTAACATTTGACGTCATCCGGGTGTCTTTTAAAGATCGTCCCATCACGCTTTCTTTCGATAGTTAGGAATCGATCATCATCTGAGCATTCAACAATCTCACAATTCTCTGGAAGGAATACAGGATCAAACTTGGAGGACTTTCTGTAATTTCGTAACATTACATCATCTCCAATTTGAAACTCTGACGGTATCTTATACTTAGATGCATTAACTTGGTCCTGACGATCCTGTTTCATTGCCTTGTCCTTTCCTCTAGCCTCTTCCACTTGCTCTGCAGGTACAGATCTTCTTGGGAAGGCACTCTTACTACTCTCTTTGAAAAGCATAGCAGCAGGGGGAATACCAGTAGCTGGGTGTGGGGTGTCACGATAATTCATCAACAGGTGGTTAAGTGCTTCTTTCTCCGAGGACTTGTTATAGTGTGCTATTTTCATGGTTTTTCCAAGTGGCTTCATAAAGGTCTCCACAGGATTAGCCGATGGGTGCAATGGAGGGATCTTCTTCAAATGGATATCTCGCTTCTGAGCAAATGCTTCCATAGCTTCCGAGTTAAATGGTGGTCCATTGTCCGAGAGTTGATGTTCTGGGTTTCCATACGAATTATATATCTCGTCCATAGCCGGGAGAACATGGGAAGCTTTGGTAGAGGCAACCAACTTTGCAGCTGGAAATCTTGAAGCTAGGTCCTGGACGACAACTACATGCTTTGAGGACGGCATAGGGCCAAATAGATCTACTGCAATCGTCTCCCAACATTTTCTTGGTACCTCGTGCGCTTTAATTGGTTCGGACGTCTTCTTGTCACTGAAAATATTGCACTCTTTGCAACTCTCGACGAATTGCTTCACTTTGGGATGCATATCATGGAAGAAAAAGTGATACCTTAGACGCCTTTCAATCCCACTCTGTCCCATGAGACTTCCTCTATGGGCCAGCTGAATTGCTGTATCTTGCAGGCTCTCTGGAAGAATAATTCTCTCTCCTTTGAACATAACGCCGTTTCCTGCGATGGTTATTTCTGGGATAAGTTGCTCGAACCTTCGTACTTTAGGATGCAAAGTTTTTGGTATCCATTTTCGATCATTTTGTATGATCTTTGCAAGCTCAGTTAATGTTTCATCCATCTTCGTGTGTATTGCAATATTCCCAATCCCAATGCTATCCATAACTGGCGTGGTGTGTAGCATATATAAGAGATTATTGAGCTCTTCCGCTTCTTCTCGCTCCTCGTTCGTCATCATTTGTAAAGGTTTGGCTTTCCTTGACGTAAAATCAACTTTATTAAGCTTTCCTTCTTGGTACACGACCTCGTACCTAACATCTTGATGCCGTAGCTTGATACGATCTGTGCGGATTGAACCCTTCTGGTTCTTGTTAAAAATAGAACAAAGAGGTTTATGATCCGTTACCACATAGATCGTCTGTGGTGCTCCTACGAGGTAATTGCGAAACCTTCTTAGGCCAAAATCAAGACTCATT
>CACRXK020009176.1:0-19556 GCA_902702795.2 Paramuricea clavata
AATTTCATCTCTCAGACTTCTTAAGAACTATTTAAGGAATACTACAGGCCAGGAAAGACTAAATGGTTTGACCCTAATGCATGCACATAAGGCAATTTCTCTGGATTATGAACAGATCATTGATCTGTTTGCTACCCTTCATCCAAGAAGAATGAGAATGGTGCATATTTTATGTAGTGATGACTAAATTGACTAATTATTCATGACTATATGACATGACTATATGTAAATGCACATACAGTATATATTTGATCAAATGCATACAGCCATAAAGAACAATATTAAGCTAGCAACTTAATACACATGAATTCATAAAATGTTTCACATTTTGTTAGGCACATTTGTATGTGTTTTAAATATTTCCCGATAATCCCTTCTTTGACTTCTAAGTTTCTTCTTTGGAAGTGGTGGTTTGCTTTGACATATACTGAATAACTGAAATGTTATTTTGCTAACAATGGTCAACTGCATACGATTCAGATCATCCAGTGATATCCTAAGATGTTATATAACTTTGAAAGAACAGTGGTAGTTGTGTGCCAATTGTCATTGTCATCTTACATTACTGACGTGAATTCACAGTGAAGATAGCAGAAGAAGAAATGAACAATGACATATTCATATTGATTATTGACATAAAGTATAAACTTAAAGGTTCTTTTTTAGAGACTGCAAATGCCTCAAAAAAAAAATGAACTTTAATTGTTAATTTGTGTTTATTCCAGGACCTGGACCTTACAATGACATATTCATATTCATCATTGACATAAAGTATAAAATTAAAGGTTCTTTTTTAGAGACTGCAAATGCCTCAAAAAAAAATAAATGAACTTTAATTGTTAATTTGTGTTTATTCCAGGACCTGGACCCCCCTCCCTCCTCTTAGCTAACTCGCGCCTCACGGTGAGAGCTAGTGTTGTCTTGGAAACTAGTCACAAGAACGTCTAGATCCACCCCTGCTTGGCTCAACGACAATATTAGTGATTCCATTGCACATATAGACGGTTATAACCTTCACCGGAAAGATAGATTAATCAAACAACACAGTGGAGTTTGTATATACCTCAGAGACGGTATTATGTATGAAGTACCTGAGAATCTTAACTGCTGTCAAGATTGGTTAAAGCTTAACCCAAAACGACTACCTTGGGGTTATTCATGTTTAATTGTCGTTGTGGTTTACCATCCACCTGGGGCAGACTCTCAAGTAATTACGAACCACCCCTTCCAAAGTTTATCTGCAGCAGAGTCAATGTTCCCCAACTGCGAACTTATTGTTACAGGAGACTTTAACCATATATCTTAATGTAGGTAGTCTGCAACGTCATTTCAATTTAAAGCAGTTAGTCAAATCGCCTACAAGGGTCCAAGCCACTCTCGATTTAATCCTTACTAACATGGCTAAATTCTTCTCACAACCCGAAATCAATCCACCTTTCGGGCTATCAGATCATAGCACTGTACTGTTGAATCCAAAAGAACGCACTCTTGCTACGTCCACAAGGAAACAAATCTTCGTCCGAGACAAAAGAGAGAGCAAAAAAATTATCTTGCTGGATACTTTGCCAGCTTAAATTGATCCTTACTGATGAACCAAAAGGATTGCGAATGTATGTTATCAGCTTTTGATGAAACAGTAAAAATAGGAATGAACAGCATTATGCCTATAAAGTCTATCAAAGTTTATCCTAAAGACGCACCCTGGATGACTATAAAGCTTAAGGAACTTATACGTTTACGGCAGCTAGCTTTCCACTCCAACAAAGAAGGTAGCGAATATAAAACTTTGAGGACCAAAGTGAACAGAGAAAGGAAAACTAGCAAAGCAAAGTTTTATTCATTTAAAGTTGAAGATTTGAAAGGTAAAAACCCCAAACAGTGGTGGAAGGAGATCAATAGGCTGAGTGGAGCGTTTACTCTGAGGAGTACAGACTCAGGTGACCTACTAAATAAACTACAGGCAATTCCAGAGCTACAAGATATGCCACGCAGGGACATTGCAAATCAATTAAATGCCGCATTTTTAGAGCCTCTTCAAGCTTTCCACTTACTTGACCCTACTACAGTACGCGTACCTTTAGAAAATGATTCCGACATCCTACAACTTCCTGTTTATTGAATTTACAAATCCTTAACACGTCTAAACAAACAGAAAACTTGCGGACCAGACGGGATTTCAAACTGGTTACTAAAGGAATATGCTTGAGCCTGTTACTCATATTCTGAACGCTTCATTTAAAGAGCAGAAAATTCCAGGTAACTGGAAACTCGCAGACGTAACTCCTATCCCTAAAGTTAAGAAGGTCAGTGACCCCAAAAAAGAGCTTCGACCGATCTCCATTACTTCATCACTATCAAAGATTGCTGAGGACTTTGTTGTGACTCATTACATTAAACCATATGTAATTAGACTTCTCGACCCAAAACAATTTGGAACTGTACCTGACTCGTCTACAACTATGGCCCTAATTAGTATGCTCCACAAATGGCTAGGCGATACCGATGGTATACTGGTGCCACTGTTGCCTTTGATTTCATCGATCACTCCCTGCTCACAACCAAATTAAATCAATTAAATATCCCGAACAGCAGTTTTAATTGGATAGTAAGCTTCATCACCTGTAGATCACAGAGAGTAAAGATAGGATGTGACTGTTTTTCAGATTGGGGTGTAGTAAAGTCAGGGGTGCCTCAAGGGACAAAGTTGGGCCCCTGGCTGTTTTTAATTATGATAAATGACCTTTCTACTTCCCATCCTTTTGATCTATGGAAGTACGTTTATGATTCAACTGTTTCGGAAACTATACAGAAAGGAGAACAGAGTTGTGCTCAGTCGGCTGCAAATGAAGTTAATGAATGGTCTAAATAGAATCTTTTCCAGTTGAACTGTGACAAAACAAAAGAACTTGCCATCAACTACAGCAGACAAAATAAAGAAGAAATTTATCCACCGGTACTGATTGACGGTCAGCCAATCAGAAAAGTGACAAGTGTGAAACTTTTGGGAACTCGTATCTTACGTGGAACAATGATGTTGAATATTTAGTGAAGAGTGCCTTTCAAAAACTGTATTTTTTTTATTCAGCTTAAACGGTCCGGGGTAGATATCGCTGAAATAGTGCAATGTTATTGTGCATGCATACGCTCAACATTGGATTACGCCTGTCCTGGTTTCCATTATGCTCTTCCAATATATCTAAGAGAAGATTTAGAGCGCATCCAGAAGAGGTGTATCTTTCCAAGTGTTCCGTACTCTACCGCCCTGGAGTTACCTAATATCCAATCCAAAGCTAGGCCAGGCTTAGGCTCATAGTGTAAACACGGCTATAGTAACCCCTGCTGATGCACCAATATGGAAATTTAACGATATTCTAATACCGACAGTGGCGGCGCCAGGCTTCCAAATTTGGGGGGGGGGGCATTTGAGGGGCAAACTCAAATTTTGGGGGGCAAGATAGATTTTTAAAAAGGTCGCCCTCCATGAAATTCGCCCCCCCCCCCCACAAAACGTGGCGATATTCCTAGGAATATCGCCCCCGGGGGGCGAATATCCTAGGAATATCGCCACCCAGGGGGGTGGGGCGAATACCCTAGGAATATCGCCCCTCTTTAGAACATTCGCCCCCCAAACGCGAATGGATAGAAAAACCTTTTAAAACCATTTCTATGTAAGACTTCCATGATTTGCAGCACTAACAGCTTAAGCAAAGTCGATGGCACATTAGCAGAAAATATAGTTTATATACAAGTGTACGGAAGGGAAAATATAGTTTATATACAAGTGTACGGAAGGCCAATATAAATAGCAAGAAAAAAATGAAGTGAATACAATCGACAAAAGGTTACCTTTCAAGAGAACAACTGTTCTTGAGAAAAACGAAAAACCTTATACCACGATATTATGCGGCGAAGCTCAAGTGTGAGGAATTAGAGTAAGGCAGTCAGCTTCCACGTGTCAACGTATGTATAACTTTTAAGTTTACTGCGCATCTACTGCGCACGACCACAATTCCTTGCGTTTAGAAAAATTGAGAAATCTTGCCCCTCTACACAAATTAGGTCTGCTGCGTCGCTCGCTCGCTTCAGGCTCGCTCGCTTCCGCAGCAATAATACAATATCAGCAACAAAACTACCGATATAATAATAATGATAATATTTAATATTTATATCGCGCAAATTAACATGTTATAGTATATGATCAAATGCGCATCACAAAACATAATTACACTAAAATTATTCTATGCTGAATGGTTACTAACTAAAAATATAAAGAAGATTATATAGATTATATGTTACATGAAGTATTTACATTAAAGGCTTCTTCAAAATAATAAGTCTTAACTAATTTCTTGAAAATATTAGGGACGATATACCTATACATGGATATCGCGGTACATATAGTAACGAATTGAGATGTTGTAAATATTGACCTACTGTATTCGTTTCTCATATTTGTGCCGTTCTCGCATTTTACTCCCCTCTTCAGGTTTGGGACTAGTCCAAGAGCCCTCTCATATATACAGAAACGCTGTCTATACTGTTTGGGAATTATGATCATGGAGTACTCAGGGGAAAATTTTACTTCAAGTCCGTACCTTCGTAGCCCTTGCTGTGGGTTCTCTTATGATTATTATTACCGTAAATTATGAGAGTTTGCTTTTATGAATGAGGTTACGTTTAGTGCTAAGTGGGATCACTCAAGTTTCAAGCTACGCAATGATGACCATACATTGAAAGATTAACATGAAAACCCCTCTCCAATGACCCCTCCTTTTTTGGAGGAGAGGAATTATTAAGCTCCCCCTCTTCTCAACAAAGGTATAAACCAAATTAGATTTATGTTGATTGGCCTGAAAATTCACATTAATTTATCACATTATCTATTTTAAATAATTAAAGCGCTTTGGTGCAATGAGCCACTTATCTATACTATTTTCTTCCTGGGAGCACAAGCTAAAGAGATAAAAATTTTTCTCCAAACCTGTTCCTGATGTATATATAGTGTCATAGTTATTAGTTGACCATGGTTTTAAATTTAGGAAATGGTTTCCACCCCTGCCCTATATGTAGCTCAATTATGACTGAAATAAGCTCCCCGGGATGTTACCGAAATATATTATTTATGGTAACTCAAATTTCTTGTTTCAAAACTGTAGCTCAGTTTGATCGTGTTGGTCCTGACTTCTGGTCTGGAGAAAGTAAACCCTGGAGAATATGTCGTTCTTTTTGTTGGAATATTTGTGGGAATAATCTGGCTTATCGTTGGTTACCTTGTGGTAGGTTAAACATGTTGATGTTTGTGGAAAGATGTTGATGTTTACAGCCTTTTAGAGTTGTATTTCGCCCTATGAGCCAAACACAAATACCGGCTGTGGCATGTGATACACACAGATTGAAGGTATACCGTAGGTTTTTTTGTTGAAAACCAAGGAATTTTTGACTTACTGCAAGTTACTGTAGATCCACCAGCTCATCTTGCTAATCTCGTAATACATTATTATACTTTGTTTAGCCAAAATACGAACAGAAGACATGGCTATATGTGTTCTTAATCCTCAGTCTTCCTCAGCCAGCTTATGTTTTGTACAAGATTATCCAGGTAATGGCCAAGCTCCTTTAGCTACCAGATAGAATCCATTTCTATTTTATATTTGTATTTTTCTGTTAGAAATCTCCAATATACAGCTGTACCAGTCCTAAATTTGCGAGATGCGGAAGTCCAGCCCTTTTCTTACAAATACACAGGACTCAAAGGAGGGACCACGGTTAATAGAAGGAGACTGGTTAGGCTAGCCGGCAAACTTCAAAGGGTCTCTGAAGTTATGTTGGGAACCCCAAAAATAAATGTCACGTGGTGCGATCCCTGCATCAACAAGGAGTGATACTAAGAAAACATTAAGAGATTTAGAGTGTTTTGCAAAATTTAAGCGATTTTTATACCTTTTTTGCAAGTTGAAAGCATATTTTTATGGATACACGGCGTTTATGGACATCCCACAGGAAAAATATCAAATTATAATGACTCAAGAACAAAAAATCGAACGTAAAGCACCGAGGTTGTTTGACACTCGTATCGAGTATGGCACACGGTATGAACAGATCAAGCCAAAGCGAGTCTGAAATTTACCTAGAAGATTCTGAAAATGAAGACTAAAATCTAGAAGTTACCGTGGCTGTTACGCAGGGAGAATGAGAGGATATATAGGACGAATTTAATGACGCTTTGAGCGAAATACATGGTGAAAAATCGTTCCCTTTGTCCAAAGTGTGACAAATTGTGTACTAAAGTCTGTTAATTTAAAGGCAGCTTAACCAGACACACGAATTCGAAGCATTGCGAATTTTCTTCCCAGCAAACATGACCAGAATTGCATATTTTTGCTACGATACTGTTGCGTCGATTGTGGAATCGATCAAGTCGCAAATTATAAGAGAAAAATTGTGTGGGGTTGAAATGAGCAACAGCGCCAAGACTGCATCATGCACTCATGCTTTGTTTTGATGCTTTATTCAAGCTAAGTTCTGTTGAAACTTGACCAAGCTGAGCGTGAACCTTTGTCGTATGTCGTAGGCTATATAGTATCAAAACTTTTCCAGACAAATAAACGAAAGTGTGGGGACAACGACGAACTAAATTGTGCTTGGAACATGTCATCAAATTGTTGAGGAAGGTCACACTTTTAATATATGCAAGGGACTATCTGAACAAGGAAGGGCCTGAAAAGATTAGCTATATCAGCAACATGAACTGTTGACAATCATGTAAATTGTGAAAATGATTGGAAACTATACATGTGTTATCATTACACCACACTCTGACCTCGACTGACATTAGCTCTTGCAGCAACAATATGTAGGCTCCAAAAGTGAGAGGTGTACCAGATTACCAGAGTTACATATATGGTAAATGCTCTCGATTAGATCTAATATAAACATAGATATGTATATTTTTCATTTGAAACTGCCATTTACAAAAAAAAAACTTCAACACCATACTTATGCCAATAATAGGGTGACAGAAGTTGCTGTTGATATTGGTAATTTGGTGGTGTCACGGTGGTGGTGTACACTACTGGTCAGATACATATATGCTCCAACTAGTTTTTCACTTAAGCATTTTGACTATTGTTGGAAACCACTGTTTTGCAAAGGATACACTCTAGCAGTTGATACGAAAGATCTTTTAACTAAAGTAGGCAAAGTGGAAAAATAAGCCTACCTGTTCATTCACTGTCATATTAAAGCAACATTCTGGCCAGGATAATTATCATTAATCAACTACAAGATTAAATATTCCACAATCATGCATTTCCACTGTATTGCTAGCATGCAGGTTAACCACCTGTGAAAATACATTCGCAGTAATTCTTACAACTGATAGTCTTATTCGATTGTTTTATCAATATGAATATTTTAAATAGTTATATGTTATTAGAACGTTGACGGTTGTAAATACTGTCAGAGTATGCACAAATATGTTCCTCGCCATGTAATAATTTATAGTTTATAACAAATTTTGACTGTGCACAATTGACCATTTGCGTAATAGACCACATTTTGATCTAAACAAGTCTAGACAAAAGTTTCATCACAGCTTGAAAGAGCATCACAAAATTAGTAATACTCCAAAGTTTCGTTGCAAAATGTTGTAAAATGCGTAAAATATAACCTTGCGAAATTTGCAATTTTCAGTCATTTTATATTACAAACGGGAAATTGACAGCCTCAAAGCGATGCGGGCTGTCAATTTCGCGTTTGTAATCTAAAATGACTGAAAATTGTAAATTTCGCAAGGCTATATTTTACGCATTTTACAACATTTCCTAACGAAACTTTGGAATATTACTAATTTTGTGATGCTCTTTCAAGCTGTGATGAAATTGTTGTTGAGATCAAAATTTAGTCTATTACGCAAATGGTCAATTAACCCCTGGAAAAACATAGTTCAGATAAACAGACACCTTGTGGCTCAGTGCCATGTTCTACAACATATTTCGCAGCATGTTGTCAACCGGTGCTGCACACAGATAAGGATACCATAACAAATTATCAAGAATTGCAAATACTTTGTGTTGCTGATGAGGTATGCAACAATGGTACTCTGAATAATGTAAATATTTTTATTACTATACATATTCTACATTCATTCCATACTTTATGTGTGTGTTGGTGTTATGTACTAAGGTGAATATGATGTTTGTGGTGTTACTCTGAGTGTGCATCCACACCGGGCAAGTTGAAAAGTCCGCCTGACCACGGTGGGATTCGAACCCGCAACCTTTGGGATACTAGTCCAATGCTCTGCCAACTGAGCTATGAGGTCATGTCGGTTCAAGTTGGTGATATTTCGGAACTGAGTTTAGTTCCTTCGGCTCAGTTGGCAGAGCATTGGACTAGTATCCCAAAGGTCACAGGTTCGAATCTCACCGTGGTCAGGCAAACTTTTAAGCTTGTCTGTTGGGGATGCACACTCAGAGTATTAATACCACAAACTGACAAACATATTCATTCCAAATGGTCAAAACATAGAGTAATAAAAATGCTTTCATTATTTGGATATGTATGTAAGCTTTGCAATTTTATGATGTCATTTTACAACATGTCTATGAGAAATAGGAATACAAATTCATACTGAATTAGCCCATTGAGTGGCAGCACTCTCTCCTTAATAGGTAAAACTGTCTAGTGTTAGAGTAAAATAATAAAGTAGGGATGGGTGCATCAGGGTGCAATGCCAAGGTTAATGCATAAACAAAAATCAATATTTATATTAATATATTGCCAACTGTTCTCAATTTCTAATGTCGAATTCTAGGCTGATTAATTAGTATATCTAATAAGATCACAATCAACTCATGTGTTTTTTACTTCCAAAGGAGAAATAACAGGGGTTTTAAATGAGGGGGGGGGGGGCTTAAAAGAGAATTTTTGACAACTCATAAAATTGCATAACTTCAAATAAATTATGAGAACATGTGTTACTTAAGTGTTACTAGGTCATTTCTTTGGGCTTTTTCTTTTCTTCACAGGTTCATCACTAACTCACATTTTCTCTGCTAGCAGGTGCAATGTCTCTTTGTGCAGCAATGGTGAGGTCATTGCAGCCAAACTGCTGGGCTGTGGGATTGTCAGTCTGTCAGAGTGTCCACCTTTCGCATGTTCATGACCAAAATAGTCCCCTAACCCACTTTACATAAACCTTTCGCTGAGAACATGAATCAGGAAAGCCAACCAAGTTGTGATCAGATGTTGGGTCGACCAATGTACAACTGATTGAGTGTTCACATCTTCTGCCAAGCATACTTGTTAAAATGCATTCGGGCTTGAAATGAAGTTCACAGAGATAAACGTTGCTTGCTTCAATACGTTTCTTAAAGTCTGTAGTCAACACCGTGTCCTCGGGATTAAATTTGTCCATTCCTTTCACGCGTTTTCATTCAATTGCCAGGTTTTCTCGCTGTCGTCGGGACGAACGGACGGCAGTTTAAAGAACGAAAGCCGGTGCTTTCTGCTGCTTGAACAACCATAAAATGCACAGTTTTCGCTATGCATGACATTTATCTTGCCATCCGACAAAAAAATAGAATTGAAATAAAAAAACAACCGCTTTATATTGAAATTTCGAACGCAGGTTTTGTATACATTCTGTATATTCCTAATAAGCGATTGAGATCTGATGCAGGGAACGGACCACGTGACCCTTCAAAACAAGGTTGAATAACATAATTTGTCACGTGGTACAAGTAGCCTAACGAGTCTCCTTCGATTAACCGTGGTCCGAATAAGTTTCCAATTAAGCCATTAGGTAGCGCTAATGCCTGAAATTTCAATGCATGGACACGCTTATGACCATTGTAAACCAACCGCTGCATTTGCCCAGGGCGACAGATTGCACTCACTGTCCCGTCAATAAAACCAAAAAAATTCGCCATTACGAGCCACTGCTTCGGCATATCTTCGAAGGCATTGAGGACTCAACAACTGCTCGTTCCACTGTGTTAGCCTGTGGGCATGTTGGTCATAAATAAAATCCAAAACCTGGTTTGTAATCATACTTAGCTCTGGGACAGATCTATCAAACATCGAAACCAAGTCACTATACCTACACGGGTAGCAAAATCGCCGCAACCGCATGCACAGAGCTTCCATTCCGTCGCAAATAGTTCCTTGTGGGCATGTGAATCGTCCAGGCACACCCATCGCACGAGCAAGAACAGGAACTTCGTGTTTTTTAAAGCGAAATTGAACCTCGCGATCGCATTCAGCTTCATCGATGTTGTTCAATTCAGAACTCTCGTAGTTTTGGTACGATAATTCGGGGTTTTTTGAATGGCACATATCTTAAAGAAGTACGAACTCATCTTCATCAATAAAACAAGAGTCATAAGCCAAAATAGTAGCCTGCATGGCAGGCGGTACGTAGGAAATACCGCCTGCCGCAAAACTGGGTGTAAATGAACTACCGCCCCTGAAGCATCAACGCTATTTATAGATGCATTAATTAAGTAAATATTCAAAATTAGCCACTCCCAAGCTGCTCCCAAGTCCCAACTGCCCAACATAAAATAAATTCCTTGATTCTCATCACCGCCCGACTGAATTTTAAAATCCTCGTGAAAACGTTTTATATTTCGTTATACAATATAAATGTACCGCCCGACAAAATAATTCAAGACAGTTAATTTTTTTATATTTTATATAGAGTTTTTATTGCCATTTTAAACTTCCAATTTGAAACAAACAGAATTTTGAGTGAAATTTCATTGTATTTTAAAGAAACTCAGTCATTCTGTCATTGTTCGTGGAGATACGAACTATTGATATATAAATTATATAAATATAAAATATAAAAAATAAATCTCCCACTGTCTTCGACATTTCAAAGTGTAGACTGTGTCTAGTGATGAGAATCAAGGAATTTATTTTATGTGTTAATATAAACCAAGCCCGTTTAGCTGCCTTAAAACGGTGGTTTAATAAGCTCAAAATACAAAGCATGCAAGTCTATACTATAGATTCATCATCAGTCAACAACCAAACTGAAAGTATTGAACCTTATAGAACGATAGTTTTTATTTGTTTACAACTATACATATTCAACGGGTATATAAGAGTTTAACTGTTATTTGATAATTACTGCATCAACCGGCCCCTTGTTTATACTTTGGAGGTTCGTATATATTAATATCTATCAAGTATCTTTGGTTCAGAACATGACTGATAGGCCTATATGGAAATCCCACTGTTCGATTCAGTGAAGAAATATCTCCTAATTTCTATCGATAGTTTTAGTAAAATGTCAACATTATTGCGATTTATGGCCTTTGAAAGTCAAGCGAGATAGTATATTATCAAATTAATACGCATGTAATTGTCTGAACGAAAATATAGACTAGCCCATATCTTTCGCCGATCATAACTTCGGCCCCTTCGGACGTATCTTCTTTGTTAAATATTCTTGTTCGAATCTCTATCAATAACACTATTTAGAGTGTTATTTTTCAGCTTGTATCTTTTAATTTGCTTCTTTTATTATGTTATTCCATTTCTGGTCTGACTTGACGTGAACTAATTTCAAAACGCAGAGTTTCAAAACGTCAAAACATTTGGTTAATGATTAACATTTAACCGAATTTAGCCGTTGATTGACAACTACATAAAAATACTAACCAATCCGTTTTTCCCGTTCACCAGCGGACGGGTAATTCAAAAACCCCTAGTTTTGCGGCAGACGGTATTTCCTTTGCTTCCCTAATTTTCGCTGCCCGTAGAAATACCGCCTGCCATGCAGGCTACCAAAATAGCGGCTTCCCTAGCTTGCCTAAATGAACACATCTTGATGAACAGTTGTCTATAAAATACACACGTCCGCGTAGTTGAAAGCGCGAGATATTAATCTACTTTTTACAATACGCAGACGTTGTTCTCCCCAGGCTGCAACGCGGAAATTTAGCGCGTTGTAGACTGCCGCGTCGTACAATATTAAGGTCGCTAATATGGTTGCGTGCCAGTGGCGTAGCCAGACCTTCATTTTTTGAGGGGAGTGGGGGGCGAAGCGAACGCCGAAGGCGCGAGACCATCTAGGGGGGTACGGGAGCATTTTGAAATCCGGGAAAATTTTCCCGGGGCTCCGGGAAAATTTTAAAATCTAGAGTCTCTGAAATGCGATTTCAAGCATTTTGGGGGTGAAATCTTGCAGAATTCCGAAGATTATAAAGTACATCGAAGACATAAATTTTCCCACACATTTCTAATTTTCTACTGGGAATTAAATAAATTGGAAAAGTCACCTTGAAAAATAGGAGGAACCGGTCAGTGTCACCTTATTTCCCCTCTGTGATACTGGGGGAAGAAAATCCCAATGTGATTGTGATCAGAAATGTTGCATTTAAATCATTCTAGGTTCTATGAGACAGCATTTCCGCATTCTCAAAATTGCGTTGCTTTTTCATACGATACAGAATATAAGTCTGAGAAGAATATTCATGCTATGATAATGCATACATGTAAATCTAAACTAAATCTATTCTTCTTGGAACCATATCTACAACTGCTTTAACGAGATTTTACAAATCAAGTTCCTCCAGTATATCGTCGTTTTCCTCAGTCGAGACGTACTTAATCAGTTTCAGCTTCGGGGATGTAACGTGTACACCCCCCCCCCCCTCAATTTCTCTATGGATTTAGCTTTTTTCAGAGAATTTTTTTTTGCGATTGGGGGGGGGCGGTCGCCTCCCCCCCTGGCTACGCCACTGTTGTGTGCGACCGATGTTGTTAATAATTATATACAGGAAGTTCAATCTACGGAGTCACGATTTTATATAATAGCCAGTTATATAATTCTGAAAACTGAATCACTTATATTATTGTTATGTTTGCATTCGCGAAGCTAGCTATGAGTTAGCCGAGTCAGGCAAGTTGGTAAGAATATTCCTAAAAAAGTTAATCATTTATTACATTGGTGTAAGAGGGAATGTGGGTTATAGCGTCATGCAAATATTACCAAAAACACTTTTTGATTATACACTTGATAATGTTGATTCATTTTTAATTCTTAGGATTGGAGTACAAATGTATCCAATAGTGTACTATAGTAGAATTACAATCATTGTGTCAATGTTTATATGAGATTAAAAATGTTGTTAAATCTGCTGTCAGAATGCAGGAAGAATAGCGTTTCTTTGCTTTAGAAAAACAATTCTGTGTTGACATTCCCCCAAGATTGAAAGGTTTCGGCGCAAGACTCGGTAAATGTGAGATCCTGTGCCTCTTGAAACAGCCTCGCCCCCTTAAAATAGCTGGTATTAAAGGTAGTTATAAACTTCATAAACTTCATAAACTTTAATAAGTACCACTCCCTAAAAAGGGCTTTTCAGTGATACAATTTAGAAAATATATTACAATGTGATGTATAAGAAAGTTATATACTCATTTAGAATTACTCATATGCACTGAGTTGTTGTTTATACAGTTTATGTTTAAAAGATTGAAAAAGTTGTATAAGCATGCCTAACCTAGAAATGCAAACCTATACTCCCTTGCATCCAGGGAGTTCCATCTACTACTACAATAGTAGAGGGAAACTCATCTTATCAAAATTTCATATCGATCTTAGTGGGGGCTAATATATATGCAGATTTCGTTTAATCATAATGTTAAAAGATATGATAACAATTTTTGTAATGTGTACTTGATTAGTATGTGATTGGTTATATGATTCATGTGGCCTTACCATGAAATAGCTTTGCTATATGGGAATCTTTTATTTCAAATCCTTTCTTTAAAGAACCACTAGTTCATAAATTGTAGAAGCAAAAGTGAAAAATGGAATTTTCAGTATTTCTCAAGTTGCACTCTCCACGCTTTGTCACCCCGTCTTCGTTTGGGAGCCCCCTTGTAAGCGTTTCAGAACTACATTATTCTTTGCGTGAGGAATGTTAGTAGAAATTTTTGCACACGTCGTACGCGTGAAAGGATTTTGAGTTATTTTTAGTGTTTATCTTGAAGAGAAACTTTTCTTAAATCATACATAGTAAATTCAAATTAAAAAAGGACACATGTTGTTAAAGAGCTCTTAGGCTTTTGGTTACTATCTTTTTCACCTAGTTATTAACGTTCCATGTTGGCCTTTTAAATGTTTAAAAAAATTCGACTTGTAAAACGGCGACGTAATTATTGCTAATGTATATAGCGAGTTAAATTAAAACTTACGTTTAACACGCTATTATAAGTCTTCAATGTTCATTGTAATGTTAGTCTTTTAAAGTGATGGAGACATTTAGTATACCTCTTAACAGTTAGTCAACGAAGTCGAGTTGTCTGTGACCATGGGCGTACCGGAAGGAAAAAATTAGGGGGGCGGAAAGAAAATTGCCCGACTTTTCGTGATTGTGCCCAAGTAGTACCAAAAAATTTTTCCCGGAAAAATTATTTTGGCGACCTCCCCCCCCCCGTAGCCAAAAAAATTTCGGTCAGTATACTATTTAAGGGGTCAAAAAAATTTTCCGGACATACCAAAATTTTTCCGAACATCACATAAATTTTCAAAAAAAAAAAAAATTGACCACAAAATTGACTACATTTACTGAATTTGTCCGATTTATTTTTATAACAAACCAAAATTGCCCGACTGTTAATCGAATATTGCCCGACTGCCCAAAAAACTGGGGGGGGCTACCGCCCCCCCCCCCGCCCGGTACGCCTATGCCGTCTATGACTATGAGCGAATAGTCATGTAACGAGGCGAAGCTGAGTTGACTATTTGTTCAGAGACAACGAAGCTGAGTTGTCTAATTGTTTAAGTATAAATCACATAAAGAAAACGGAATTTTTCACTTGATTTTTATGTAAAATAATAACTTTTTAACGAAATGAGGACCTTTGTCGACATTTCGCCTCGGCCTTGTTGACAACTACTCAGTGTTGCAAACTCCCATGAATGACTTAAAAAATACAACTTCTGAGTTTTAAAAAAGTTAAAAAACAAGTCGTAAAACAGTGTAATAGTAAGGGACCGTAATACAAGCAAAGTTTGGTTAATTAAAAGAAGGAAACAAGGCTTAAAAAGTCCAAAATTTCGAACACAAAATGGCTTCCCGAATTGTTCCTAAATAAAGTTAACGCTAAAAAGCCGAATAAAAATGCACACACCAAAGAATCCGAATGACGTCGTTGAAATCTTTAAAATACCTGCATGGAACATAAAGAGGCAAACCATTTCCATCATCTAGTATACATAGACAATAGTTTATATTAAATTTTAATCGAAAAACTCGATTAAAAAGGCTCGAAAAGGCGAAAAACAAACTCGATCAAAATCTCAACATTGAAACGAAAAAACTCTTTAAAATTATAGCTAAATACATGAACTCGTACTTAAAACAAGTACACACTAAACTACTAAAGATATATATGTTGATAAAATAGTGGTAAATAGCCCGCGTGCAGGCCCAAGGGAACTGATAGTGGGCCTGCCATCAATGCCCGGTATTTTGTAAAACGCCCCTTTTCATAACACGCCCCATTCGCGCGTCAATTGTCAAAAAAGAACCAATGACAGCACCCAAATATTAACAAACAAACTCGCATTAAATGTTGCGGGGTTTCTCTGCTTATATTCAGAACATAAACAATGTAAATGGCTGCGTTTTAACTCCAAAAAAGCAAGCAACACAGTCAGTAATTGCCAAATTTGCAAGTGTTCATTTTCAACTAAAATCGGAACAGGCAAATTAGGACGAATTTCAACAGAAAACCAGTCTCAAACTTCAAATCGTGAGGGAAGTCGTGCGACCACATTAGCATTTTATATAATGTGTGCTTCGCTGTCGCCATTGTTATAAATAAATTGTCTCACTTATCAGATCGTGTGTGCAATTCTTGTTGGCGGCGGAAAGTACGAAATTTATTTCAGTTATTTCATTTGGTAAAGAACTCTACAAAAGAAGAAAGCGTTCAGAGTCCAGATCGTTTCGTTTCAAACGGCAATTTAATACCGTCTTCTGTTTCGCTCTCTCAGCGAAGCCTTGTAAATCGCAAAGTGTTTCGAATAGGCTTACATGCAACTGAATCTCAACATCCTGAACCAAAAGATAATTTTCTTGAAGAACATATAACGTATCAAGTCTGTTTGAAATTAATGAAACTCAAGTAAAGGTTACTATAGTTTACCCCAGTCGTAATGTTGCTATTCCAACACCTCACGACAAGCAATCGCCATTGGCATAACGGCAAAAACATAGGGGTAAATAGCTACAAAGTATTATTGAATTTCAACGATTCTGCTTGGAATATTAACAAACATTGTGCATATATTTTAAAAATAGCCTGCACTTTCATGTTCAAAACAAAGAGCAAAGTTCAGAGAACTTAAACATTTTACCGCATGTGTCAGTAGTTTCTTAACCTGAAGTTCAGGCCCTATCACAGAATAGGGCCTGACACAAAACCTATCTAAAGTGTGGGATTCCCGTCCACCTGGTGGACGGAAAATCTGATTGGTTGATCAGCATCATGAAGGATTTTGATTGGTTCCAAGTTCACATAAACAACAGTTTTAAAAATAGCTCGGTCAAGGCGAGAATTAATATAAAGGTCAAACGCACGTAACAAATCCCATTATCGATTTCTTCGATGCTTTATGGCAGATGCATTATCGATTTCTTATGCTTTATGGCAGAAAATAAATCAAACAAACAGTATTTTGAAAGGGCTTCATCAAAATCTTTGACGAATTTGGACACACACGACGCTGAAAGAACAGCCAAACTAGTCATGTATTCGAAAGCTTGTTATTGACAGCCAAGATGTTCTGCCAACTTGCTTCGCCGGCAAAAGTCTTATTTTTAATATGAGGTCCTACCGGCGTAATTGTTTTCTGAGCTACATCGCCTTCTTCGTGATATGATTGAGAATTTAATTGTTGCTGTTATATTAGCCCGTTAGTCGTTAGAGTATATCCGCGTCCAGCAAGTTGAGACCTTGAGAAAGCTTGGCAGTCAAGCCGTGCACAGAACTGACTAATTAAATCTTTGTTTGCTGTTCGCATGTTCGGTTACCTTGAATTTTTAAGTTTAATTAAAAAGCAAAATGCTCTAGATCTGCGGACATGTTCATGAGAATATAAATTTTTTGTGTAACGAAATCTACAACACTTGTCAATCATATTGCATGTGTGTCTAAAAATAACATGTGGGCGTCCCACGGTCCAGACAGGTTTTGTGTCAGGCTCTATTTCAAATTAGGGCCTGAACTTCAGGTTAGTAGTTTCCAAGAGTCTTTGTTTGTGTGTAATCCAGAACCAAAATTAGGCCATTTTGATCAGCTTTTTCCCTTTAAATGCAGCTTTTAATACTCAAAAACGGCCATTGGCTCTCGCGCCCTTCGACGCTTGTTGCTACTAGTAGGCTATCACTAATACCTACTAGTAGCGTAGCCAATCAGAACGCACGATACACGATGGCCTACTAGTAGGTTTATCCAAATTCTCATTAGACCAGACTTAATGATCTGGTAGCTATTTTATCACTTTCAGTATGAGCTGTTTTACTATATATGACATGGCAAAAATCAATATTTGTTTCCATAGGGAATCACACTTTACGTTTTTAACCGATTTTAACTCTACGTTTTGAACCGATTTTAACAACAAATACAAATTAAATAAAGGTAATAAATATTATTGAATGAAGCTTTTATTTTTTAGTGCGTTGAATTAAGAATTTTTCATGATTTGGCGTGCTCAATCGAATTATTGAGCAAGGGGCAAGTCGGGAGAATACGAAAAAGCAAAAGATTTGGTCGAGGCGCTAGCTGAGACCAACTCTAGCTCTTGAGTACTCCCCAAACTTCCCAAGTGCTCAATAATTCGATTGGGCACGCCCAAATCATGAACAAAATCTTTCATAATATAAAATTCCATCAAAAACAAGTTTTTTATTCCGGATGAGATTCCATTTTCTCCTAACGCAAGCCAAATATCAAAACGTTCCTGAATGCTGTGTAGCTTGCCAGCGAGTGGGACTTCAAATGCATAAAATAATTGATATTTTATTAATATTGCAATGATTTAAGGCATTCCTTAGAAAAAGGAAGCAGATATTTAATTAGAGGCATTAGTTTCAAATTTACTTCAGCACTTGCTGTGCTTATACAGTTGTTGTTACGAATCTAGTCATAGTGTTTTGGTCTTTGTTTATTTTTTTGTTGCTTGAATTGCTCATTGGTTTTGCACTAGTATTAAAGATTTTTGCAATATGAAGTGCATTGTAGCCAGTTTCCAGTTCACGAGTTTTGTCATTTTGGAAGCGTGTTTTTCTTACGGTGAATACGGAAAAATAGCTAAACAATTCGCCAGTAGAATAAAGTCAATTGTCAGTCAAAAGTAAATGGATGAGTGCTTCACCAATGTGTATATTTTTGATTAAAACAACGAAATGTTTCTAAAAAATGTTTGCAGAAAAGAGGCAAAAATTCCCGCCCTATTTTACCGTGCTCAATCGAGTTATTGAGCACGCGCTTCACCCAATCAAAAACGCTCTTATATCCCATATACAGGGTGTATAAAAAAAACTGAACAGATTTGAAATTGCTCTCAATTTTGCAAAACAGCTTGTGGTATCAAGTTTTTGTTATAATTATGTAGATTTCTTGATTACCCATAATGTAGAATAATGAAAAAAAGTACTCGAAATCAAAATTTTGTAAACCAAGGGATGTTTCTTTTCCAGTAAACTAAAAAGGGCTTGCGCCCGAAATTAAAAACTTTAATCGCATTTTGAGTTAATGGGTGAAAAATGTGTTGGATGTCTAATTGCTGCTCGAAATTTATGATAATTTGCTTCAGTTTAAGTCCTTTAACTATTCACGCAAACTTACATTTTTTCCTAAAGATTCAGCCTTTTGCATGCTTAATTAATGCCTTTGCTTTATTTGTATATTACAGCAATATGAAAATTAGGTAAAGGCGTAATTTAGCGTGCAAAAGACTGATATTTTAAGAAAAAATGAATAGTTACCTTTAATTACTCATTTTTTCTTTTCAAGAAACACCCCGTGGTTTACAAAATTTGCGTTCGAGTATTTTTTTCATTATTCTACATTATGCATAGGCATTACTGGGCACTCGAGGAATCTATATACTGTATAACAAAAAAATGATACCACGAACTGTTTTGCGAAATTGAGAGAAAGTTCAAATCTGTTCATTTTTTTATACACCCTGTATATTATAATATACTTTCCATGACCAAATCTCAAAATTTGACCATGTATTTAATTCGAAAAAATCGTCAGTGTAGATTTAGTGAAATTAATGTCCTCACCGTTTAATAAATATATATATATTGAGATATTTAATATAACGACACGCATAAGAACACAAGGTTTGTGGGGTTATGGAAGTGTGGGACAACTGCTCTATAACTGTATTTTTTATCTGCGAAGAGCTGGGTGCTGAGCGGTTCCCAGGGCATATACTCGTATTGAAAAGCTGGATCTTGGGGAAAGTCGATTAGGACATATACTGATTTGCAGCTGGGTCCTAATCTGCCCACGCC
>CACRXK020009177.1:0-19555 GCA_902702795.2 Paramuricea clavata
AATTAAAAAACAGAAACTTCAACACACCTCAACCAACAGCTGCCGGTATTCTGGTTTTGGAACACTACTTAAAAATTCCTCAACTTTAAGTGCAAAGTTTTTTTCTCCTTCCGTCATCTCATCCATCGTGGGAAACTGAAAGTGCATGAAATATGATGTGAAATTGAGGAGAAATTATCAACCTCGGTATCCAATAAAATTTTACAGGAAACTTTGGTGACGTCAGCGTTATATTCCAACGGCTCTTCAAACTATGCTATGCACACAATTTCGTTCAACCCAACAATTATAAACAATCTAAACATTTGGGTTAATATATATTTGTTTTCAATGTTGGTGCACATTTTCGGCATATTTATGTTAGACAACAAACTTTGAAGTTTTTTAGAATTTTGCACGAGATATCATCGTCATCTCTATTTCAATCGTCATGTCAATGCATCCAAGATAGGAAATTGCACAGAAAATTCTACCAATAAATGAAAAACTTTACCGACTATATCTTGTAATTATATTTGTTCGCCTCATTAGTATTCAGTGCACGTCAGCAAATAAAATCTACGCATGCTTTGTTAAGACGAGCTAGCTTTCAATTTGTGGCCGCAATTTCTGGTCATGCCCTTACCTTGGGTAATGATGACCTCGATAGCTCAAAACCACTGTCTGAACGACCCAAAATTTTCCAAACTAAAATTGAATTGTAAATAATATTTTTTGCTAATACTATGACAGAATTTTGATACGAATTTGATTTATTATAAGTTGATAGGCATTACCCATAGAATAGAAACCAGTAGGGACTCGGTGCATTGCTCCATTGAGTTGACGCTGTTCTAGAACATTTCTATAAGAATATCCGCGACCGAATTTAGAGCAAAACGCGCACTCTGTGCGAATCTTGAACAAGATAATTATTATTACTATACACTCGCGCGCACTTAACCAATCAGTAATCGTTGAGAAGGTCACGTGCCGATCCAATATTTTACGATACTGGGCTCAGAAGAATCCAATAAGATATAATGTAGATACTATTCACAGATAAAGATATTCTATATTCTATATTTTTGCACTGTATAGCTATATAAAATACACGCATGGGACGTTTTTTGCAATTTTAATATCAAAATATTGAGCGGGCAACTATTTTCATTTATAGCTATTTTCATGGTTTGAAATCTACAAGACAAACTTATGGCAGCCATGTTGGAGAAAAATACGTTTCAAATACAATCGCTGCTAATGATATTCTTTTGTAAGCGTTTTTCCAACATGTCCTTCATGACGTCAACTGCGAACCAATAATTGTTTAGGCTGGATTTATATTGCACAACTTTTGCCTAAAACTGTCGCATGCCACCTGCTTACAACTTGAGTTGTACTGTGTAAATCAAGCACACAACTCACCTACGACAACGTAGGCAATGCCATATTGTGCCTTGGTTTCCTGCACAATATTATATAGTACAACGTAGACTAAGCTTTCAATACCTTGGAGCCAGATCAAGCCCGTTGATACGTCCTTCACATGTTAAAACAATCCAAAGTAACGCTTTTACTCGACTTGGAGGAAACGTGTAGACTGACTATGAATAACAAATTGTAAATAATAATGTGAATTTCGATTTTTAGATCCCTCATATTGCAATTTCTATATCACAATATAAATGAACATACATGTAAATAACATCTAATCGTGTGGGCGAAAAGTGCATGGGACAAAATATTATTTTTGTCATGAAAGGGTGATGATCCTCCGATTAGGATAATAAACTAGAAGGCAATCGCAGAGTGCATACCTCCGCCAGCGAATTAAGTTACGTATCATGCATAATTTATACAATGGGCTAATTACGCATTCAGTTAACTCTGCCCGGCAGAGCAAGACAAACTTTTCCTAATTTCTCATTCCATTTTCACCCACATTTAACGAAAATATAATCAATAAGTCCTTGGGCAATATCCATGGCAGAGGTAATTATGTCAAACGAAACGAACCTAGAAGTTCTAGAAAGTGTTTACCTCGATATTTTCATTTGGAAAATGTCTTTCTAGCAAATTTTTCATTTCTTGAACTATCCATCTAAAACATGAAACTTTGTAAATGTCTTTCCAGAGTCACTGTAGTTTGTATAGTAGTTCTAGTGTAAGATGATGTAGTCGTTACTATATATACTACTATAATTGCACTCCAAAAACTGCAATGGCTATACTACTTTATATCGTTTATATCATACCCAACTCTAATTTTCAACATTCCATTATAGACATCAGGATTTGTAGAAATAAACGATGCAAGATAGATTAACATCTGTATATACAAAAGTAAGCAAAGACGATCAAATTTAATTAATATAAAATTAAATTTATAAAATTAAATTTAATTAGATTAAACTGAATATATAAGACTGATTTAGTTCGGTCATAATAGGTAACGAAAAACACCTACTTCTTGTTGTAAGACGGCCTCACGCACATCATAAGGGCTGCAGTATTCAAACAAAATTTTCTAAAACATAAAAAATAGTTTAGCTTTATCTCTTATGATAAACATTTTATTGAGATAATTGCAAATATTTCAAATTTGTTTCAACATTTTGTCTGTCACAATCCTGTTTAATCGTGTTAATAATAGCTTTTAATCCATATGTGTTGTATTTGTGTCCAATTTCGTATCATACACATGCAGTGTTAATTATTATAAAATATCACTCAAATACAAATGTTTCGCGACCTACCTACCCTTAATAAAAACATAGCTATATGATAACTTAAAAAAACATTAATAATTCATGAAGAAAATTCAAAAGAAATGAATGTTTAATCAATGTTTGTAAATCGGATAAACATAAAACTTCAGCTTTGATTTTCTCGGCTTAGACAATGTTTATTTTTAAAATTACTTCGCCAATGAACTCATAAGATGGATCGTTTTTTAAGCACGTTAAAACATTCGCATCCGATCTTTATCTGATATACAAACTCAAGCCAAAACCTTCGGCTCGAGTTTGTATATCAGATAAAGATCGGCATGCTGCGAATGTTTTAAATGTTTTAACTATATAGTCCTTAAAATGCTCATTAATAATTCATAAACCTTGTGGCAAATCATGTCAGCCATAAGATGTCACGTGGAGTTACTTTATATCTGATAAAGCATGTGGCATTATATAATTGTTCATCCTAATTAGTATGATTATATAATGGTTCATCCTAATTAGTATTCTTCTCGGCTGCGCCTCGCGTTTTATATCTGATAAAACACTCCTACTCGTGTTTTAAATAGTACTTAAACCATGCAATTATTTTTTTGTCTTGCCGAAAATTCTGCATATACTCATTCACATCAGCCAGAAAATTCTTTCCTACCTCAATTGCTCCCGGAGTTAAAGGTTCATAAACAACTCTTTCTTCATGACCAAACATACCCAATGTTACCTGTTGCAAAACAAACAAGATTTTTCCTTAATAAGAAATTCATATACGCGGAATATTATCAACTTACAAACTCAAGACACAACAGTCGTTGAAAAGCCTGAAAGTGATATCTCGACTTCCTTTCAAAGATATTCTCACACCTAACTAATTACAAGCGTGCAGTTTTCTTTCAGGGTTGGGGTTTTATGTATCTCTATAGTGAGTGCTTTCAGGATACAAAGGTGATGCACGGATATGAAAATTCACTGATATTCCGATTACCGATATTCAAGGCCCATATTTTTTCACTTCGAAATTCACAAATGGCAATTGGACTTCCTGTAGAAAATTCTTCATAACTAAGTGTTCAGAGTGGCCAATCATGTATTAACACTTACAGTATACCATACATGTATACATGCTAACAAAAATATGTAGACTTCAATGATTTGGATTCTTGCACTTCACTTGGTGGAATTAATATTAGAATGAGTGAGAATATATACATTTTAAGATCTAACCAGGAACGACTGCGAAAAATGCAGCACAAGGTCCTCTGGTAGGAATTGACCATACGGCCTGCCTAGGTTCAATTCCTACCAAAGGACCTTGTGCCTGCATTTTTCGAAGTCGTTCCTTGTTAGGTCTTAAAATGTATATATTCTCACTTGTATTACAAACCCTAACATTCTAACAACAATATGTTGAATGTTACAATGAAATTGAAATTAAAAATATACTCTAAATTTAAAATATATTGTATCAATTTGTTATATATAAAAATTGGCAACAAAAATACCGATACCGATATTTTGAATTTAAGGTCAATATACCGATCTCCAATACGCCAACATGGATATTGGTGCATCACTACTGTACAAAGGGATACCTACCACTTTTCCATGAACCAATATTGTTGATATTGCTGGAGCCAAACTATCCACAATCTTCCTCAGTAATCCACTGCAGTGGCGTATAACATCCCAATCTTGAACACGTCCGGCTTTGAGGTATAATTTATGAACTAATTCATCCAGGGAGCCTATGTAAACATGATATAAGGTATACCATGCAAAAATGAACAGTCAACTTGACCATGCAATCTTAATAAAATGCAAACTATTTTATGGGGTTTCCTGAAGAAACATAATTGCAGACCATTGATACTACTTGGGTGGCGTTTGCTGTATCCGAATAGGTTGTCGTATAAGGGCATTTGAGAAAGACCCTGGGAATGAGGTTGGTATAAGGGTCGCCAATCGATATGAACAGGTTTTACGGTTTATTGGTCGATCATAGCAATAAATAATAATTTATCCTGGCTATTTTGATGTGAAATTTGACTCTGACCATGTTTAGTAAATCTTTCGTTCGCATTTGTCCTCGATATGTTTAATTTAATAATCGCAGAAATGAAATGATATTTTCCAAAATTGCATGCTGTGCGCATGTTCAGGGCACATTAAAAACCACCATATATTTTTAAAGGACTTTACCTTCTGGTGTCACGCACTTCATTCCTTCACGTTTTATCAACAATTCCAGGATGAAAACTTCTTTATTCATCGCCTCAGATTTGGTTAACAACTGCAGCAAGTCCTCGCTTGATGTTAAACGAAGTTCGTCTTTATTGAAACACTTTTCTTTGTGTACTACGAGACGTTCCTCCTCTGTTGTGTCGGCTATGGTGTGAACTGAAACTTCTTGTTCAGAAAATGAATCTTCTTTGATCCTCTCAAAAACAAAATCTTCTTCAACTTGTTGTTCACTGCTAGCACTGCTTTTACTGCTGTATGACAAGAGGCAACGGAAGTACAATATTTAAACTGGAATGACCTATTTAATTGATCATGCGTGCATTGCTTATCTATCCAATTCATGGATTTATTTATCGGTTTAGTTTGATTAACAGTCTTTGATTTATCTAGTCTAACAGCAAGTATATTTTGTGTAAATATCGAGATTTTGGGCACTCGCTCGATAGAACTAATAGTCGAAGGATTTTTGTAGATAGAAATTTCTAGAGGAAGATTATATACAATTTTCAGAGCAAACCAGGAGCAGTTGCATAAAATGCAACTATAGGTCCTCTCGCAGGAATCGAACCGGCGGTCCTGCGATTCCGTTGCAGAGCTCTAACCAACTGAGGCAGAGCTAGAGTCCTGTTGACGAATATTAACCGCAAGGTATTGTATATATTTCAAAAACTCAATAATTCAAGAGGAAAACACAAAGAAAAATCCGATAAGCGTGTCGTATCTTTAATGTGATAGAGATTTCCCTTGATTTACATAAACTTTATCTTTGATTTTCTCGACTTACACAACGTATTTTTTGAAAATTACTTCGCCAAAGAGATTGCTAGATCGATCGTTTTTGAAGCAATTTAAAACATGAGCAGTGCGTTTTATCAGACCTAAAGATACCCGGCTTCGCCTCGTATCTTTATATCTGATAAACCGCTCCTGCTCGTGTTTTAAATACTACATAGTGCATGGGCGATGCCAATGTAAAGCCGGTTTTCCACTAGCGACGTGGCAAAATGGATGCCGACAAAGGAAAAAGATCGCTTCGCGCCGTGAGAAAATTCGCTAGTGGAAAACCGGCTTAAGGTATGGGTAAATATCGAGATTCCGAGCATCTCCCTCGATAGAACTAGCAGTTGAGGGGTTTCTGTAAATTTCGAGTGCAAGATTATAAGAACCAGAGATTTAGTAGGAACCACTAAACTTTTACCGCTCCAGTGTAATATTACATACCATGCACAGGGGAAAACCTATTAACTGAACTAACTTAATTCTTACTGTACATAGCTATTTCATTGTAAAATTATCTCTTTACAGGACAAGTGCCATTCTTTATTGATGCAGTGTTACTAATAATAAACGAACAGTGTTATAAATAGTAAATTTTCAATAAAACTTCATTTATACTGCTTCTTCCTAAAAGTCCATGAGGTTCATCCTAATTTGGTCTACTGTTACTATACAGTTGGAAGCCTAAATTAAAAGAAAGCATTTACACTAAAGAGCAAGGGTCATCCCTTATTGGTGTGCTGTCTTGCAGGAAAAACCTGCAGGGGGGAACCTAAATGTTTCAAAGCAACGTACGTCTAAACCAACCTCACAACGTGACCAGTGTCTTTGAGAAAATCCAAGTGTTCAATACACGAACCAGAAATAAAGGTCTAAAAACAAATATATTTATTCAGCTAGCAGATTCTTCAAAACATTTGGTGATTTAGCCCAAAACAAAAAATATATTTAATATTGATACATTATAATTCAATATATGCTATATTGCGGACAGTACAAGGCCTAATATTAGCATAAACTACAATTAGTAGAACATTAATTTTGTGGCTTTGTGGAATAGCCCGAAATAGGTCAAAATGGATCAAAACTTACAACAATAGACATCTAAGAATGTTAGAGAAAAATTATTACAGCTACAGCAAGTATACCTGAAGTCGGCCTAGCCTGGTTTTCACTCCATCACATTCTCCTCTCTTTAATCGCGCCATGAGATCAAGAAATTCCTGAAAATGTGTTCCTCTGTATAGGGAAAAAGATTATTCAGATTGGTCTTGAATTTCCTGAGATCGTTTTAAATAATTCAGTAAGCCCGCCCTCTCTAATTAGCCCCTCCCCAATAAGCTACACCCCCTAAAATAACTAAATAAGCAGGCCCACAAATAATGCTTCAACATGTTGCTTACTTTACCTGGTATGATTGTCTCTAATAAGAAGACAGACTGTAGGTCGACCTCTCATATTCCAATTATTGCGGATAAAACTCAACTTTCTCTACAACCAATGAAATCTTTTTATCTTAAACAAGTATTAACTACAAAAAATCCTTCAAAATGTAAGGGAACGATTAACGCTATAAAGACGACTAAACTTATTAGTGGATGGTAAAAATAATTAGTTAACCCTTCACGATCATAGAGAATAATGACGGGTTAACTATTCTTATATTCTATCTTGCCGGTACGCTATTTCACTTTGAAATAAAGTAGCGAACCTGATTGCGTCCCCTGATTAATTTTCTCAAACCTTGAGTTTCGATATGAAACGTATACGTTTATGAGGTTATTAGGAGGCACAAGATTTCAGATAACCTTATCTCTGTCTGTTGCTAGAGGGAGCAAACCTACACAAAAAATAACTAACAATAAACTAACAAGTACCAGCTAACCTGAAATTCGTCAATCAAAAGTGACATATCCAAAGACATATAAAAGTCTCTTTCGTCCAAAATAATTGGATAACATAACACTGTGCAACCCAGAATTCTATAAATCTAAACAAACAACAAATATCTACTGTATTTTTCAAAAAGGTACGGACCAACATGGATTCGCATCCAAAATTGGTCAAATATATTGTCCATATACTTTTGTCATGTGCATGGTAATAAAATTTAAGGCCAGGCCAAATATTCTTCATTCCTAGAATCAGGGGCCGGTTGTATAAAACTCTTAATCACTTTTTTAATCACTATTTTTTAGTTAAATAGTGATTAACTCTCAAATAGGCGCTTCTTATTGGATGACGTTTGCACTTAACTATACTGTAGTTAACTTTAATCACTTTTTTATACAACCGGCCCCAGGTTATTAGTCGGGTAAGCAGGCAAACTTTTATTTAAAGGAAGCGGTTGGGTAAGAAACTAAACCACGCCCTAAAGATGGGTATAACCAACATCACCTTAGGAAGAAAATTTCTCAAACAAAAACTATAAAAAACAATTCATGCTAAACAGTATACTTTCGCTTTCATTTTCACTTGCTATAATTACTTTAACACATGCAATTACTAAAGACTATACTTTCGCACATTATGGCTCAAGTGTTGCGTTTCCTGACCTGTTAACATACTAGGCGAAATGACCCCTTTGGCAATAATTTACCTGACTCCTCGACATGTTTTGTATGTCCTTTGTAAGTCAGTACTCAGGGCTGCAAATAAATACTTGACTTGACAGGACATTTGTCCGATCACTTTTAATTTTGGTCGGACATAACTTGAATTTGGTCGGACAAAAACTAACATCACTAAATTTGGTCGGACATATATGTCACAAAATATATATAAGTCACGAGACAAGTATGTATAGCCATTCCGGCGCCACGTTAAGTAAAATGCTAGAATGCCTTATTGCAAAATGCAAATTGAGTGAATTGGCAATCAGATTTTGTCACAGCAAAAAAATGTGTGACAAATTTTTTTTGTGATCGGACCAATGTCCGATCAAAATTACTTTTGCTCGGACATTTGCCAAATTTAGTCGGACATTGTCCGATGTCCGACAGTAATTTGCAGCCCTGGTACTTGTCCCATCAATTATAAATAATAAGGTAATAAGGAACTTCGCTCCCCAATGTCTCAGAAGGAAGGCACACTATACGTTTTAATATTTGTATCATTCTGCACTTGCCATAGCGATAGCTATAGTGCACTTAAATGCACCGAATTGGAACGATAGGAAGAGCTATAGGGTAAATCTAACTTTCCTTTCTAATTAAAATGTCGGGTGGAGAAAAATATCGTATTCTCAAAGATTGAATCGATAGGAGCATTTTTTTCTTGCTCATTCCGCGTTATTAACAATTGCATGGCCTTTAATGGCGGTCTGGGGATGCAGGACCGGATAAGTTTGACATTAACAACCAACTAAATGACTTCGTCGAGCCTTAGTGGATTTAAAACTCATACAATCAGGATAACAGGTTATCTAAAATATAACAAACTTACCTTGCTTGTAGCTAATGAACCAAATGGTCGAGTAGGTCTTCCACTAAGAGCTAACTTCTTGTTTACACCAAGCTTCTTGTACACCTATTAGTTAACGTTTGTCAGATTCCCACTTCAGCCTGGTCTTCGTAATTTCTAGGTTCTGTTCTCCCCCAGATAACGGGAATAACTCTGGGTAAGGGTTAACTTTATTAATTTGTTGATGTGAGGGGCTCGAGGCCTTAGGAAAACAGAACGAAAACATCAAGTAGCGAACACAAAATGACGCGTTGGCTCTGTTTTTCACGCAAAATGTTCTGATAATGGTAACTTTTCAAGGCATATGATTTACATGCATTTAACAAAATTAGTCATAAGATTTCATAACAAAATTTCGTGTGAATTTCATAATATATACAATGATATATTTTATATTTGTAGCAGACTTTTTAGTCGTTGTTCTTGCATTGCCTTAATTACTCCATCCTTAAGTTACTAGTTTCAGCAAAGATGACGCTTATCGTCAAGAACGAAAATAATACACATTAAAGGCCTACCTTCACTAATTCACTCGGAGGCCATATCTGTATCGGTTCGACTTGTTTTGGTGTTTGAGTATGAATACCATAAGTCGCCAGTGTTGCTTGTAAACTATATATCAATGCATTTGTACTTGTTAGATTATATGATCAGAAATTTGCAGGGAAAATTGCATAGTTAAGTTTTTAAATGGTGGTCAACCTCTAATATATTGACAATCAAGAAAGCAAATAAATGACGCTAAAAACTGTTATACACGCGTATTTACCACCAAACAACTCATATTAAAGCCTTGAAGGCAAAAAATCAGGCCCGTTTCAGATGCTGCTCCACTCATGCGCCGAACGTAGTAGTACGTAACTGACAAATTATTAGGTGCGACAAAAGAGCGACGTATGAAATAGTTAAGTGCAGCGAAATTTGGAGCGATAAATGTTCGACACAGTCATGTCGCATTATGTGACTTTGGAACGACAATAGAGAGCTTAAGAGGCTGTCTCTCTAAGAACCAACCAATGACTCTCGGCTCAAAAAATGAAATTCTTCGTTACTTTCACAATGAAATGTATTTACCCCAAGAACAAGCAAACACTATTTGGAATTTGGAATTTTTATTAATTTTTAAAATTTCAGCGATTTTTCGGACCAGCGCCGTCGCGCAGAAAATCCTCTGCCTATATCAGGCATAAAAATTAGCCGAATTCAAATACATATAATTTTAAAAGTATTCAACCAAATTTTATGATTTTTTCACCCACCAACGTGAAAATTATTCTACTTTGAAACTTGTCTTGTTTTATGATGCTTTTACAGAACGATTATGACAAACTTTAGCGATAACAAGCACCGGGTCTAAATACGGCTTTGTACACATATCAAATTCGACTTTAAATTTCTCAAAAGTGGCACCTAACTGGATTCAGTGACTAATATGGTTAAAATAATGGAAGTTTGAAGTACCAACATCCATAATAAAACTTGTTACCAACCGCGATTTGAAGACTCCTGAGCCTCAGAAATTTGTTATCGTCAATTATAGCGTTGTTGAGACGTCAGAGCTTCCAGTCATTTGTGAAATGCGCTGTCGTTTCGGGTTTTTTTTCACACGCGATTTTTCCGTGTTCATGAACATCACAAGTTGTTTTAATTCAAAAAGATTTGGCTCGATGCAGCGAGGTAAACGTTACAGCGAGGTAAGCGAGGTAAAATAGAGTCATTGCTAATTGTGGCACTTCCCGTCATAAACAGTTTAATCGTGCATGCAACAATTACAGAAAACCAGAAACATGACCGTGTAATGCACAGCAATTCCATTAATATATTTGACAATTTCGATTCCCAACTATATATCTTCACATGATACTGTCTATACCTTATGCATAGGGGTAATTTACGCATTAATTAACATTCCCCATTTTAAATACATCGTGAACAGTTTCTACCATTATTCTGGCCGACGTTTCATACAAGAGTCCCCACATGCCCTGGCCTAACACCCCCAGTACGATTCTGCCCCAAACCCAACCCTACTCCAACCTCGCGTTTTTGTGACGTCATTTGAAAACTCTTGTATGAAAATAAACTTCACCCTTTATTAGCTCTCCTTAAACAATTCCAGGTGAAGTTGATATAAAGGTCCTCGATCAAATGACATCACAATAGAGGTGAGGTGGGTGTAGGGTAGGGGTCAGGATAGAGTTGGGGTGGGGGTCATTTGGAGACCATTTCATATATGACTCTTCTATTAAATTTCAGCCAAGCCCTGGTTGAAACACTAATCAAAACCCCTATTCAAACTGGATCTTTTTATAATAATCAATATCTATAGTAATTTTCAAGTTTAAATTAATTTCCAATCGTGCAGAATAGACATACAGAGTTCAGATGAATAAATATCAGCATTCACAATAATTTACGGGTTTTCCCCGAGTAGCTAATTTAATTTTAATACGAAAGCGTACCACGTTCGCCTCGCTGCATCGATCGAAATCTTTTCGAATTAAATCCACTTGTGATGTTCATGAACACAGAAAAATCGCTTAACTACGATGATATTAACGGCTTGTGTAAAAAAACGGAACAACAGCGCATTTTACAAGTGACTGGAAGCTCTGACGTCTCAACTCCGCTATAATTGAAGCTAAACAAAATACCCAAATTGTATCAAATTTCAGAGGCTGTCCAGTCTTCAAATCGCGGTTGGTAACAAGTTTTATTATGGATATGGGTACTTCAAACTTCCCTCTTTTTAACCATATTAGTCGCTGAATCCAGTTAGGTGCCACTTTTGAGAAATTTAAAGTCGAAATTGATATGTGTACAAAGCCGTATTTAGACCCGGTGCTTGTTATCGCTAAAGTTTGCCATAATCGTTCTGCAAAAGCATCATAAAACAAGGTAAGTTTCAAAGTAGAATAATTTTCACGTAGTGGCGGGTGAAAAAATCATAAAATTTGGTTGAATACTTTTAAAATGATGTGTATTTGAATTCGGCTAATTTTTATGCCTGATATATAGGCAGAGGATTTTCTGCCCGATGGCGCAGAACCGAAAAATCGCTGAAATTTTAAAAATCAATAAAATTTCAAAATTCCAAATAGTGTTTGTTTGTTCTTGGGTTAAATACATTTCATTGTGAAAGTAACGAAGATTTTCATTTTTTGAGCCGAGAGTCATTGGTCGGTTCTTAGAGAGACAGCCTCTTAAACAAGGGACGTGTTGTCAAAATAACGTCGCTTGTTAAATTTTATATTTTGACCAAAGAACCGGCGAATGAGTGAAGCGTCACCTGAATTGCGCCTGAGATAAATGTCTTTCTAGCCTGCGTGGCAGGCGTTTAGTGCGGGCGGGAGAAGAGAGGGCGTCCAGGCTAATGTCTTTCCTGTTAGAGAGTACGGGCATGTGCTGCACTGTCCCGCTTAGTGATGAAATCCACCTGGTGGAAAACTCAGTACCAAGACACAGAGGTATTTTTCGGTTGAGATTTTACCTGCGATTTTCCGCGATTAATGACACTTGCACAACTAAATCAGATTCGATCACCTAAAATGCAAGAGAATTTTAAATAAATAATAATTTTAGTAAGCGACTTGTTTTGCGTTTTGCAGATATAAACAGTAGTGAATAGCTATCCACCTCAAGAATGCTAAATGTAATTCAAAGATTTTACAAAGCAAACTCTTTCCCTGGATAACTTGACAAGCTAGTTTTCCTTAACAAGTTGCTCACGAGTTCACTTGCTCGTGTGTACGACGGACGACCTTTCCTCGACAATTTTTACGCCTCCACTATTTAAGTACGTGAACGATTTCATAATTATTATTATTATTATTATTATTATTATTATCTTTAGAACATCTTTATACACGGTAACTAATCAACCATATTACCTATCAGTATTTACAAAAATTATAAAGGTTGTTTTTCATTAGGCCGTGTTACTAAATACAAATTAAAACTCGAAATACTATTATATAAACTATTATAAAAATATTAAAAGATACTAAGAAATGTTTGGGTCGAAGCGATACGTTAAATATATATATTACAAATGAATTAAGTAGATTTAAAATTTTTAGTTTTATAGTTCCAGTCTTTAGCAGCAGCATATCCGAATGTCCTTTTCATTGAATTTGTTTTAGGCTTCGACAACATCAGCATCTTGTTATTACTTCTTAAATTATATTTATCAGAATTTGAGATTTTAAACATAGTTGAAACGTTTTCAGGACATTGGTTTGAAAGGGCTTTGGCCACATATGCTAATTTTTGCTCCTTTCTTCTCTCTTCGAGTGTTCTCCAATTTAATTTCTTTAAAATATCCGTGGAGCGAATTTCATAGGTATCACCTGTGATTACTCTAGCTGCACGGTTTTGTAGTCTCTGTAGCTTTTCTTTTGAACCTTCGCCACAGTTTCCCCAAACCATGGAGCAGTAATCAAAACTCGGTTGCACTAAAGCCTGATAAATATATTTAAGAGTTTCAAGAGAGACAAATGGCTTTGCACGGCGCAGCATACCAATGCCCTTCGATACCTTTTTACTGATGTTGTCGATTTGCTCATTCCAACATAGATTGTCATCAATCAGTACACCTAAAGTCTTTTTGGAATAAACCTGTTTCAATAGTTTTCCCCCGCATGATACGCTGGTGTTTTTTTGAATTTTAGCTAGTCTTTGACGGGTTCCAATGATCATGTATTCTGTTTTTTCAATGTTTAAAGTTAGCTTGTTTGAAAGAAGCCACTGGTGAATATTTTTCATTTCAGAATTTAGTGCTTCCTCCAAATTATTAATGCTATCTGAACATACTGTAAGATTTGTATCATCTGCATACATTGCCGGACAGGATTTATCCAAGCAATTTGGCAGGTCATTGACGTATAATAAAAACAAAAGGGGACCAAGGTTCGATCCCTGGGGAACCCCACAACGTATTTTCCTTTCGTTCCTACAAACTAAAAATAGCTGAAACTGTCTGCGATACTACACACAAGATTGATGCATGGAAATGGAATCTCGAAGATGAGTGCGAAGCAACGTACTATACCGCGAAATAATACCTATCAAGTTTTCCGTTCACGGTTCAATACAATTTTCTTTGTTCAAAAACTAGCATGATTGGATTTTATTTATTTTTTTAAATTTATTTATTAACTTTGCCGGCATAAAATTACACAGAGTGGCTGGGACACCGCAACAGCTTATTGACAATTACTGCGGGCCTAAACACACGAACGTATCATGTTACGGAGCTTTCGAAATATATTTAGCAATTAAGAAACGAACAAGATTTCGACATAACTTGGTCAATACTAAAACACGCTGTTTCTTATACCGGAGAATCAAATGAATATGTAATTTGTGTTTAGGGGAACAACTCTGTAGTTTGCAGGACTATATTAAACAATTTTTACTTAACAAAAAATCAGAAATAATTTTGACCTGTAATTATAAAAATAATTCCTGGTAAACAACGTCAACGTTAACAATGCAATGAATGCATGTATTGTCTGACGCACACGTTTCTGGCCGTATAAATTAAGCAACCTATTTTTCGAAATGTTTCAGCCAACTGATGATTCCTCTTGGATGAAACAGGTAATTCTGTAAATATACAATACGTTGCTCCCCAAAAAGATCCGTATTTAGCTCTCTGTGGTAATACTTGTCAAGGAAAACGAGCTCGTTACATATTACATAGGCTATACATTACTGCATAATATACATACTGGTCTTCGACTAAACGCCCTGCATGCTTTTATCGTTTTGAAACATATCCTTCATGAATACTGGCTTACCTTGAATGAAGAATATCTATGGTTTATGTAACCATAGTGACCGAGATTGGATCTTCCCTTGTGCCTTTCCAACGGATCCAGATGACCAATATCGATTAAATCTGCTTCTAAATGTGTTGGGAAAAGAAACATTTAGGAGGATAATTCACCTTGTATTGGTAATAGTATGGTTTCGAGTGAAACTTGAAAAAAATTACATGCACGAGCGGGTTTTTCAAAGACGATTAAAACTGCACAAGTGCAATTTAAAGTCCATGAAAAACTCAAGCCTGTTTGTTTATGCCTTCCCTCTGAACTAGCGAGTATTAAGGATTAATTAAAAATAGTACTTTCCTGGCATTTAGACTTGAGTGTTGCATTGCGCTCTGTTTGCTGGGTAAGGTATTAATAATGCACACACATCAAGACATTCAACACGTAGTGGGGTTGATCTGGCTGGGGGTTACGTTTCCAACACCTAATAACCAACCTATCTACCCAATGTCTCATGCAGGCGGAAAGGCATAAAATTCCTATCAGCAAGCAAATATTCTATTTTTCCCAATTGGACGAGAAACCATGCTATTATAAATATAAATGATACACATTTGCAGAAGTAATTTTTAGCCACTTGCATGCATGAAACACACGCGAAATAAATAATT
Organism: Paramuricea clavata; assembly: GCA_902702795.2. Taxonomy (NCBI): domain Eukaryota; kingdom Metazoa; phylum Cnidaria; class Anthozoa; order Malacalcyonacea; family Plexauridae; genus Paramuricea; species Paramuricea clavata. The sequence goes on from CACRXK020009177.1 coordinate 15,640, forward strand.
TACTCACTCATTTGAATGGCACGACAACTTAGTACACGTTATCGAAAGTCAAAATTTGAATCAGAATGTTTTTTGTTTTGGCATTTGTACTGTATTTATTTTTTGGCACTGTACTTCGATAAAATTGCACTCCTCTTAGCCAATCAGAATCGAGTAATTTTCTATGTATATTATTGTTAAAAAGTACAATCTTGCTGATCTCATGTATAATATAAAGTCGGGCCTTATGTAGACGAATAGCAGAACAAAATACAGAAAGAAGTGCTATACATATATGAAGCACTTGTTTCTATGAAGTGCTCCTACTTGGAAATTGGGATGATCAGGACAGTTGAGAACAGTCATGTTACTGTGTTCTGTCCCCGACTATTAGTGTTCCGAAAATCCGGTGTACTCCGAAAAAAATGGAGCAAGTTCGAGAAAAATATCGTTATGCCCATGCGCGAATGCATGCAAGCCGAGCGTGGACTGAACCTATCAAATACATGATCAATATACAATCTTGCATGGACATATAACTGGTCGAGACCGCTCTATACAAAATTCGCATACACCTTTATACGCTAAAGTGTTGAGATTGTGCCAAACCAGTCTAGATATTTTATTCACTTCTTTTCTTTTTAATTTAAGCTTAAGTTGCTTTGATTTTCGTATACTTACACATTTTTGCATGTGTCGACATACTTAGCAAATTGACCAAACCCGCCAAAGCAAGCCGAGTACGGACCTACGTTTAGGCATGGCACTGAAATACAGCTCCAAGTTATGGAAATAGTTTATTGAAGTGCACGTGACGGTGATGGGTGATGCATGGCACTGAAATATAGCCTCAAGCTACGAAAATGGCTTATTTCATATAACATTTGCCAGCATAGAACGTGTTTTCTTTGAATTAGGTAGTACATTTAGATTTCGTAAATAATGAGGAGGGAGGTATTAAAATAAGAGCGATATGTATAAACTTACCTAGCAGCTTCACAATAATATATAGTGATTGATCCCAAAGGCTGACATATTCTTTTGAAGCAGGCATTTTCTCTTGACTTCCAGGCTCCTTCCGCTCATCTCTAATAGCGAATTCTGGCACGTAGTAATACTTTGGCACAACACCAATATCTGTAAGGTAATATCCAGGCCTCGTCATTAAGATCAAGAGCTTATCAAGCACTGCTTTCAGAAATTTCTACATGTCAATCATTTTACTTACTATCGATTTCGTCTTCATGTCGTTTACCTGTAAAAAATGCATAGTATATAAACAATTTACGCCAATTTTCGACCATGCACACTGTATACTGATCGACGTTTCGACTAATGGTCAGCCATCATTATGTTAATGCTTCCTATGTACAGTACAGGTGTTACCGAAAGAATATCACAGTGTTTAATATAAACGAGTAGGAGTGTTTTATCACATATAAAACACTCCGCTACGCGTCGTGTTTTATATGTGATAAAACACTCCTACTCGTTTATTAACATTACTTTAAACATTACCTGTTTCATGAGAATCCCACATTATTGTTTTGTCGAGCATTTTAGAATACTTCTCAATAGCATTCCTATCATTACTAAACCAAGCTTTGAAGAAAAACAATTTTATATTTACACGCTTAAAAATATATGTGAAGCATTTCTTAAATATAAGTAAGTGGCTGATACCAATGCAATTGAATTACAATATATCATTCTCACCATTCAGTAATAGATAAATGTAGAGACATGGAAATTCACATTCAATTCCTTCAAACAACTAAACAATTGAAAGAAATAAAATAAAAACTACTCTGTAAGTACCATTTACACCATGAGCGGCCGTGTTGTATCCGGATATACAAACTCGATCCGAAATAAATTGTTTGTGAAGCATCTTGATGAGAACATCAGTATTCTTCAACATTATCAGCATGATTTTGCAGATATACATGTCAAACTCTTTCACGGTCATGAATTATTCACGAGTTTCATATTAAACAATTGTACATCACAAAATTTATTACAGTCAAAATTCCACAAAAGTTTAATATCAACTTTTATGCGTTAGTATATACAGTGAATCATACGAAAAGTGCATTCTTTGTCACAACTTCATGTATAAAAACACAGATTGCCGTATATTTCCTTATTTTATCGGTAGCGCTATATCAATAAAACAGAACAACGTACAGAAAATCAGAACAAAGTACAGAAAATCAGAACAAATTACAGAAGCAGAAGCGGGAAGGTTCTTGTACAGTAGTTCGACTGTAACATGTAACATGTAATAGGCTGTTTGGTCTGTTCTAAATACAGTTAATACTGTATCTATACTGTAGCATAAGATATCAACAGAATATTTAGAAATTACAGACTGGTGAAAATAACCAATTTGAGATGGTCGTCTCAGATGCATTTTCTTCAAAATTACCGAAAAGTTGGTGAAAATAACCAAATTTTTGGTTGTTTTAACCAATAAAATACTGGTCAGTGAAAGTGTTATTTCTTTGTTAACATGCAGGAGAAATTTATTCAGTCTAGATTGTTTTTAGAGTGATTATAGTAAGGGAAATATAGGCAGCATCTTGCACTGGAAAAAATAATGAAATTCATACTATGGAATCATAAAATCCATCACAAAACTCCATAGGCATAGCATATCCATACTTTTTCAATACTATACCCATAGTATGGAAACTACAATTAGTGTGAAAATTGGATTTCTATACCATTTTTAACTAACTCCATATACTATTTCCATGGTAAGGACTTTGAAAATAATTTCCAGTGTTTCAACAAAACCGATTTGGGAAAGCTTTATACTTATGTATTAGGTGGTGACAGAATAGGAGATAATTTTTTTTAACAACCAACAAGACCATATGAGCTAGCAAGTTTTGTAAAAGGTTTTGTAGAGTTAAGGTCACAGATTAATATTGCCCTTGTAACTACTACGCAATAAACGCATCATATATATACCTTGAGTTCAGAACTGTAATATGTTGGTCTGTTAGGATCTTCGACAGCAGTTTTGTATCCATCGCGGAAAAATCGTTTCAATCCATACTCACCCTGTGCAATGGAAATAATTGTTGAAGTTATGGTATTTAACACACTACTAGCAACAAGGTATGCCAGAAAATCCAGAACAAATATACAGTATTTACTTTTAAATTAATTTATTATCGTTTTCTAATTTCTTTGAAGCTTCCTATATACAGCTCCCTAACCTTGAGAAAAAGGTTAATATCGGCAACCACATTATTTATTAAAATGAATCCTACTATAACAGCCAACTGTGAAATCGTCATATCAACTCAATAGCTGACCAAATATGGAGTTTTGACATAATATTAACAGAGTGACGTCATAACGGTGGTATGGAAAAATCATATCAAAGCTATGACGTCATGTTGTGGAAATACGAATACGAAATGTGGGAATACGAATACGATTTGGAGAAATTTTAAGGCTCTTTTCCACTCATCGCAAAAACAGCTCGCAGTGAGCTTGCGAGCACTAGCGAGTAACTCGCAGCAAGCTTGCGAACATTCGCAGCGAAGTTAGTTGAACAACATTTTCTGATCACGCGAACGAAGAAGACCAGTAGTCAATGGAAAGCGTTGAAAATATCACGTGACTAAAGTGAACATACTCGAGAACGTTTTACATGCTTAAAAGGCGCCGATTTAAAGCGGCCGCTTTTGCAAAAACGTAAAATAGTCACGCGAGATGATGAAGTATGGAAATTGACCTATGCGAGCTGCTTTTACGATGAGTGGAAAAGAGCCTTTAGTCACAAAAAATATCAACAAAAACAGCCACAAACGGTTTTGAAACACCTTAAGGTGCATATGAAAGAAAAAAGGAACGATTTTCTGCAAATTGGAAAAAGAAGCAAGCATTATTTCGACTCGTTGAAGCTGTACAGGTGCGGACG
>CACRXK020009178.1:0-15491 GCA_902702795.2 Paramuricea clavata
TAACTTGAAATATGGTGTTCCGCAGGGGTCAGTTTTGGGACCCACGTTGTTTGTGCTTTATACGTCCTCTCTGGCTGACATCATTCGACAACATGGATTGACTTTCACCTGTATGCGGATGACACCCAATTATATATAGTTTTTAAATCATCAGTGGATGGTCAACTTGATCTAGCAAAATCCAAGAATGAAGCATGTGCCTCTGACATTGATGCATGGATGACGTCAAATATGTTAAAAATGAACAGAGACAAAACTGAGCTGTTAGTTCTCAGTGCTCGACACCTTCCTCAACTACCTATTTTTTCGGTTTCGGTGTGTAGTGAGGTAGTCACGCCGTCGAACTATGTTCGAAATATTGGTATGCTTTTCGATTGTGATATGTCCATGGAGCAACATATTACAGAAGTATGCAAGTCAGGATTCTATCATCTACGAAACATTAGAAGGATAAGGAAATACTTGTCGAAGTCAGCTGCTACAACTCTAGTTCATGCATTTATAACATCACGGCTTGTTTATGGTGACTCTTCTTACTATGGACTACCTAAGCGGCTGATCCAAAAACTTCAAAGTGTGCAAAATTCAGCGGCTAGATTGGTAAACTTATCTAAACGATATGATCATATCTCACCAATTTTGAGGGAATTGCATTGGTTGCCTGTGGAACAACGAATCAATTTTAAAATTATTCTCTTAACTTTCAAGTGTTTGCATGACATGGCACCATTGTATTTAAAAGAATTAGTTAGACCATATGAACCAAAAAGAACGTTAAGATCATCCTCAAAGAACCTTGTTGATACAACTAATTTTAATCTACGTACATATGGTTTTAGAGCGTTTTCTGTTTCAGCTCCAACATTGTGGAATGCATTACCAGACAGAATACGGAACTGTCATAATATTGAAATTTTTAAGAAACTTCTTAAGACACATCTTTTTTAGCATAGTTTTTAATTAGTTACTTGTAATATTTCCTCTTAGTTCTTAGTTAGGTTACAAATCTTGTAAAGCGCTAATGGACTTTAGGGAATTGGTGCTATATAAATAATTCGTATTATTATTATTATTAGTACATACGATACCACACCAAACTTTTTGTCACCAACAACCATCTGTCATCTCTCCACACTCAATATAGTATGGTCCCTTTTTGTAGATGCCCACCCTCCAGACAAGTTCTTAAAAAAACCCTGCAGTGTTCAAATCATTTCGCTGTATGAAGACGGGTCATGGGTAGGGTTATGGTACGACAAATGTTGCATTGCAAAGTAGTGACACATAATATATATTTTTTAATCATATATGGTTGAATCATCAATCATATTCACCAGGGTAAAACATCATGAGCTAGATTAAACAGATTGTCCTAATATCTAACTTTACCTGCAATGCACACCTGTTTCATTGCTGTTAATTTTTCAATTCACACTGGGGGGGGAGGGTCAGAAAAGTTTCTACTTTTATGAGGGGGGAGGCACAAAAAGTTTGCCTTCAGTCTGGAGGGGGGTCTAAATAGTTTTCAATCCTTATTTTCCCCATTTCCCAACCCTCCCCCCCTCCCCATAAATAATGACCACTCCCTTCGCAACATTGCAACTTTCCTCAAGGGATTAGCAAGGGATCCGGAGTTCTTTAAATTGCAAAAGTAATGAGGAAAATTGCAATCAATTTATAAACTCGAAAGAGGAACGCTTCGCGTAGTTTACCTGTAAATGGCCATGTAACTAACCCAAACCCTACCCCTACTCTAACCCTTAACCCTAACCGCAACCATAACTCTAACCCTAACCCTAACCCTAACCGAATTAGTAAAAAAAACCAGAAAGAAACGAACCTAGAAAATCGATAAGGCGGTTTGCCGGATGGAAAATAGTGCTAACCCGAATTGCGTCTTGTTTCCATGACAACCATATCTATGATCATATGACCATAGAGATTATAAATAACACTAGAGGAGGCATCGAGTTTAATAATTGGGAACTCAGCTAGCGGGGGTGGGGGGCAAATTCAAGTCCCGGATATAAAATCGTGCTCTCATTGGCTGATTTGAAACTCGTCACCAATGAGAACACGAATACCCATCCGGGACTTGAATATGCCCCCCAATAGCTGCGTTCCCTTTTTTTAATTAATTAAGATTACAATGCCTTCTCTAGTGTTATTTATAATCTCTATGCATATGACAACCACTGATGACAACGGCCAGTACATTTTAAAAAATAGGTGCCCCTGTGCGTCAAGTGGTTGTGTATTGCAATGGACAACTTGCATATGTTAGACTAAGTTTTAATCTAAGCAAAGAGAAGGGAATCAAACACCACAGCTAAAAAGAACATAATGAAATTAGTAAAATTGCAAAATTTGGTTGCGAAATGTTGTAAAGCTTGGAAAATATAGCCTTGCAAAGTTTGCATATTTTCAGTCTATTTGTATTACGAGCGGAAATGTTACCATTTTCGGCTCAAAAATGGTAACAATTTCCCCGCACGCAATACAAATATACTGAAAATATGCAAACTTTGCAAGGCTATATTTTCCAAACTTTACAACATTTCGCAACCAAATTTTGCAATTTTACTAATTTGAATAAGTTCTTTACGGGAATTTACTTTTTTTTGCCTAGATCAAAAATTTGTCTAACATGCAAGTTGTCTATTGCAGTGGGTTGTCCCATAATTGGTACCTTCAATTGGTAACATTAATACGGAGTGAGTTGAAAATGCAGAGTAAGATGCTTAAACACAGTTAGGTAAATAAACCTGAATTTTGTAATTACAGTTTTCGTGATCTAAATGGGGGAGGGGGGTGAATCCTCCTAAATTTCCGACAAAAGTTTCGAATATCCAAAAAACCCTCCCCTCCCCCATTTGAACTTGAAAAGGCTGTCTTTCGCCCTCTTTAAGGTCAAATTTTCCGAAAATTCGTTAGATTTAATTAATAAATAAACCTGAAATTTGGAATTACATGTATTTGGGTGATCTAGGGACCATTCATTATTTATGACTTGGGGTGGGTCATGAGGTATTTTTCACCAGAAAAGGGGGCCACCTAAAAATATTGGTTTAGAAGGGGGGTCCGGTTATTTTATTATACTGGGGAAACACTTGACATGTAACGATTGTTGCTACCGCACGCAGGGAGCGAGCAAAGCAGCAAATTTAATTCATGTAGCTGGCAAAATTCTCAATTTTAGGCAACAGATAGACTCAAATGCAATGCACAAATACCCAAAATGCAATGTGCGCAGCTAATATGAAAAACAATGAATTATCTACCTTATAACTTTTATCATGAACTTGCCATAAATTAGTTTGTCATGTTTCCCTGATGTACTTTATAAAAAAGACAGTCACGCTGACGTAGCAACATTACGTCCAGAGCGAATTTTGGCGTGTACTATATACACTAGTCAGGGCCTTTTTTAATTAAGGATTTTCCCTTGGGAGGGCATTTTTTGAAAAGGGACTTTTCTGTGAGACAATATAGGGGGATAGCAATGGCTGAAAGCCACGTGTGTGGCCGGCATACCACGCATGAATGGGGGGGGGGGGTCTGGGGGATTATTTTGAAATTTGAAGCCCGGAAATGCCATTTCCTGCATTCTTTGAAATAAAAGAAGGGGGAAAACGCACAAAAAGTTATAAAAAATATTAATCATAATTTATAATTACTTATCAGAGGGGGATAGCAATGGTCACGTGTGTGGGGGCATACTCTCCCAGAAAAGTTTTGAAATTTGAAACCCGGAAATGCCATTTCCTGCATTCTGAGCATCCAAATTTGCTCTAAAATTTGTGCTAACTATACCTGTATTTGAAATTAAAGAAGGAAAAATGCACAAAAAGTAAAAAATAAATATATATTAACTGTAATTTATCATAACTTATTAGAGGGGGATAGCAATGGCTGAAGGCCAAGTGTGTGGGGGCATACTCCCAGAGAATTTTTGAAATTTGGAAGCCGGAAATGCCATTTCTTGCATTCTGAGCATTCAAAAAATAAAATAATTATTAACAATAATTTATCATTACTTAGTGGTAGAAAAACGTAACAATTTAAATCGATTTTGTTAAACATGGACAAAGGATGAAGCCTAAAACTTACTTTCCGTTTATCTATTTGTTATTTTTCGTTGGTTTATTTAATTGTGTCTATAAATTTAGGAAAAATGGACTTTTTCTGGGGCGAGGGGGGGGGGCAAAATTTGATTTTGTGGAGGTGGGGGTGGGGGGTGGTGGCACAAGGGGGACTGGGGGGGGGCATTTCCCCCCCAGCTTGTATGTTAAAAAAGGAACTGACACTAGTTTATACTAGGTATATATTATATACATGGTTTAATTTAGTAATAAGGAGTTTGTTGCCATTGTTGGTTTACCGTGTCAAGTCCGAGTGAAATCCGAGTTAGATGTCTGAGTCACTATTTAGCGATCTTTGTAGTTCAATGTCTTAGTACCCTACTGACCCTACTCCTAACCTAGGACCCAGCAACCGGGGGTGCTGAGGGGCTCCAGCCCCCCCCCTGCCCACCCACCCAATAATTTGCTAATAATCATTCTTTTTCCAAAATCATGCAGATCTTCATCGTTTAAATAATATACCTTTAAAATGCTGACAATTGATTAATTTCAAGCGGCTACATTATCCATGACAAACTGCAAAGAAGATATTACCCATACTTTCTTGCAACTTATCCAATATATATTTAACCCATTAAGCACCAGTGCTCTCCCCTTGAAGAGTAAAATCGTCTGGTGTTAGACAGAGTAAAATACTAAAGTAGGGTGCATCAGGGTGCAATGCGACTCAATGGGTTAACTAGACACATGGACAGATAGGCCAGTTAAAATTTGACATACTAAAACGCTGCATTCTGACCATAAGAATTCTGTCAAATCTTTCCCAGAGTCCAGGATCGGAAATGGCATTTCAGAGACTCTATTAATTTAAAAATTTCCCTCTTCGGCCCTCGCTTTCAGCTCCTCAATGAAAAAAGCTTCCTACGGCACCGTAACCCTAACCCTACTCCCAACCCTATTCGATTGCGAATTTTATTCAATTTCATCTTTTTTTTACGTGACTCGGCGATGACTCCTCGGAATTGATTCGAACTCGGATTTGACTTGGTAAATGGATTTACTCATTTAGCAATCGTACATAATGTGTGCTATACGGTGGAAAATATACTTTACAGTGCAAAAAATGCGCTTAAACTGAAACTGGATTCTAATTTTGAAGTCAGAATTTATTATCAAAATTGTTCTGGCTAATCTAAAGTTTGGAATAGCAGAGTTTGTTCCAACTTCTTAAATAGACATGCATATTAATTCGGTTGAAAGCACAAGTAAATGTAGGTCTGATGCCTGGTCATGTGTCTATTTATACATCGGTTAGTATTTTTTTTAGAATTCATGTGAAGCCGTGAAGGGGGTCATTGCATTTTTTTGTGACGCAAAAGGCGGGGACAACACATTTTGTTTATTTCTAAATTGAATTTTGCCAGCCCACCCCCCAAAATAAATAATGAATGGTCCCCTAAAACAGTGTGTAAAATATCTTGGCGCAATTGCATTTTTATCATAGGGTCACTTCACGCATCTCGTGTTGGGGTTTTGGAGATATACACCCAATTACATGGATTAAATTTGGCCTTTGGCCCTCGTTCTCAACCCTCAATCAAAAAGAGATCCCTATACGGCACTGTATGCTTCTGTAATACGTCTGTGCGTAAACTATGCCTATTTTTGTTTGTAAATTGCGTCTTCATTTTCCGGATAGCAACACCTTCGTGGCTTTGTAGGCTATGAAATATTCGGAATTTTTTTTCGCCATTCGGAAATTTTTGGCCTACATTTCCTAACTATACATGCTAGCTCGCCCTGCCACCCCGCGAAATGTGCCCCTCGAAACCGAGCCCCCCCCAACTTTTTTATGCTTCCTACGCCCCTGACGACATGCGTGAAGTTGACCCAATATATGATAGAACTGGAATTTCGGAAGACATTTTACACACTGCTTTAGATCATTAAAATACATGTAATTTCAAAATTTCAGATTTATATAATTAAATTTAAGTATGTTTATGCATGTTTGGGTTCAATTTCCCTGTAATCGGGTGTATACCTAAAGGCCTGATTCCACGGGCGCTTTTTCTGGGCGAAATGCGAAATATTTCGCCTGTTTCTTTTGAATTGCGACCACTCGAATAAATTATTTCTACTTGATTGCTCACAATTCAAAAGAAACAAGCGAAATATTTCGCATTTCGCCGAGAAAAAGCGCCCGTGGAATCAGGCCTTAAGACCGTAACACGACAAGGGTGAAGTTGACCCTATGATAGAAATCGAATTTCAGCAAGAAATTTTACACACTGTTTTAGATCACTAATTCCAAAATTTCAAGTTATTTATTCAATCGAACTGTCTTTATGCATGTCAGGGGTTAATTTCGATGTAATAGAAGGCGGTTTTCCACTAGGCGAAATTTTTCGACCGAATCGAACTAAAGTTCTCTTTGTTTCATGAGCTCTCGAGCAGAACTAATTGTAAAAAGACAAAGAGAAATTTCATTTCGGTCGAAAAATTCCGCCTCGTGGAATCAGGCCCTAAGACCGTAAAGGCCCGGTCACACTACACAACGATAATGATACGATAAATTGTAAACACGCGATAATTGGCAAAAAAATTGTGTTAGTGTCCACACAACAACGAAAATGATAAAATTATCGTTAGACGATAACGATAACGATTTTAAAATCGCTCACCTGAGCGATTTTTTTTTCAGTCGGACGATAACGATAAATTTTTGACCAATCAGCGCGCGTATACAAGTTATCGTATCGTTATCGTTATCGAAGATGCTTGAAGTTGACCCTATATATGATAGAAATGGAATTTCGGCAAGAAATTTTACACACTGCCTTAGATCACTATATCTGCTTCACGCATCTCGTATTACCGTCGTATTAACCCTATTATAACATCGAAATTAATCTGTGAATGCATAAAGATAGTTGGATTGAAAAAATAACCTGGAATTTTGGAATTACATGTATTTCACTGATCTAAAACAGTGTGTAAAATTTCTTCTGAAATTCGATTTCTATCATAGGGTCAACTTCACGCTTGTCGTGTTGGGGTCACAGATATACACTCGGCCTTGGCGGCCTATTACAGCGAAATTAACCCCTGACATCCACAAACACAGTTAGATTTAATTAATAAACCTGAAATTTTGGAATTACATGAATTTTAGTGATGTAAAACAGTGTGTAAAATTTCTTGCCGAAATTCCATTTCTATCATAGGGTCAACTTCACGCATGTCGTGTTACAGTCTTAGGTATACACCCTATTTGTCTCTATTACATCGAAATTGACCACTGACATGCATAAACACGGCTAGATTTAATAAACAAACCTGAAATTTTTGGAATTACATGTATTTTGGTTATGTAAAACAGTGTGTAAAATTTCTTGCCGAAATTCGATTTCTTAGTTCTATCATAGGGTCAACTTCACGCTTGTCGTGTTGGGGTCTGGCTCACAGATATACACCCAACCTATTACAGCGAAATTAACCCCTGACATCCACAAACACAGTTAGATTTAATTAATAAACCTGAAATTACATGTATTTTAGTGATCTAATTCATCTAAAGCAGTGTGCAAAATTTCTTGTCAGAATTCGATATCTATCATTGGGTCAACTTCACGCTTGTCATGTTGGAGTCACAGATATACACCTTTTTACAGTGAAATTGAACCCTGACATGCGTCAAAATTAAACACAAGTTAAATTTAATAAATAAACCTGAAATTTTGGAATTACATGTATTTCACTGATCTAAAACAGTGTGTGAAGTGTCTTCCCGAAATTCGATTTCTATCATATGTGAGTTTGTTTCTAAACCAATCTTGAAGAAAATGTTTTGACGAAATGTCATTCTGAGGCCAGCGAAATAACTTCTTCCTTGTGAGCTCTTGACCAATGAGATCGCTCTATTTTCCATCGTGTTTATATCTGGACCTCTGTATCTGGACAGAAAAATTTGCATTCGAGAGAAAATAAATCGAGAAAAAATATTAAACTTTTCTTGCAAAATTTCAAGTGTAGCAGTACTACTGCTAAAGATCTGGTGATATCTGCAAGAATCTCTGAGGTGAACGTTATTTTTAGTGTTATTTTCACTGTTTGAAGTTAATAGTCAACTCCCCGCGACGTGTTGACTCAAGTCTAGATATGTTTACAAATATCTAGAATTCCCATGGTTCAATTTTCTTCATTTTTGGTAGTCGTCAAGACAAAAGTATTAAGCTTTAAATTTGCTGGAATGATCCCGGCAGTTTTCGAGATATTGACCGTTGAAGCGACTATTGAGTATTGTCAACTCAACGTTCGCTAAAATGGCATCTAAATTTTGGTATGATTTTGACAATCACGAAACCTCACCCAATCCCCATCCCTAATAACCTCCTAACCAATCATATTTCGTCATATTTCGTGACTGCGTGACACGAAAATGGAACCAAAATTGGAAGGAATTTGCGCCATCAAAGATGACATTGTCAATGAATTTTTTTAAAGTGTCAAAATATTATGCACCGATCAAATCGAAGGTGTAACATCCGCCCCCCCCGGCATATACCCGGGCATTTGACTTTGCAATGATCAAATCCCCCACCCCAAGTCAAGTACGAAGTTCAAATCAATGGTTCAAATACATTCCACAACTAAGTGGTGGTCAAATGCCCCATTGTAAATTTAATTTGAAAGTTAAAATTCTTCAACATTCCCAGTCCGTTCTGGTCTAACCCAGAGGGTACAATGTGCTTTTGACCATTGAACTATAGTTTACTTATAGTTCAATACTTTTGACTGATATGTTAAAGGCTTAAAGCCTCTGGTTCCTGTGTCAGCAGGTAGCAAGTCAATCTATAATAGTCTTTCATGTTAGGTGAACTAAATGTTTTTTAGTTCTGGTCAAATCCCCGTCCTCACTATAAGTGGAATGATATGCCCCACCACTTCATTCCAGAAAACATCCATACCACCCCCACAGAGGAAATAGGAAGTTAAACCCCCTACCCCCTCCGGATGTCCTAATACATTTACTATTATCAGAAACAATTTTTTCTCCCCTCCCCCTCCGTATGGCAGAAATTTCCTCCGTGGGGGGAGTATGGATCTTTTCTGGAACAACCCAATGCCTGCCCCTACGGAAAATTACGAATGACAAATGCCCCTCTTGTGCCTGGGGGGGGGATGTTACACCTTCGTTTTGATCGGCATATTATTTAAAAGATTTAGAAGTTGTTCTAATGTTTTTTAGAATTCATATCTGTGCAATTTTCAGTTTTGTTGTCCTTGGTTGACGCAACTGGATCGTTTACCTATTTCCAAACAAGCTGATCCTGCAGATTTTGTGGCAAATTGAGCTGCGATTCCTCAGCGTGGAAATGTCAATGTCATAACAGCCAATTTCAAACCAGCAGAGAGCTCCACTTGTTTCAAAACAATAAAACAAGTTTTTATTGTATTATCATGTGTCATATAACAAATTAAGTAATTAGACATGTTATTGTGGGATCCCTGATCAATTTAATAAATATTATATAAATAGACATTGTTGCATTAATTTTAATCTGAAAAAAGGATAAATTCATTTATTTACTAAAGCACATTTTTACAGTTATTTATGCACTTAGTGTTATTTGCATGAGTGTACATGACCGATTGTTTTAATTAGATATACTCAGTTATCAATTTATCATTTATAACCCATCGTTTAAAAAATGCTGGAAAAACTAAAAAAAATTAGCCAATTATGGAAATAAATGCACTAATAATAACTTGCTAAACATAGCCAGTTGCTATTATTTATATAAAAAACATCTGTCAACATACACTCATGCTTTTCCCTGCCACTTGAGTCTCACCAGGTGTCTTTATAGAATATTTTAAAAAAAGGTTTAAAAAGCAAAAAAAGTTTTAAAAGTTAGATTTTCAAAAAAAGTTTAAAAAAGTTAGATATGAGTTAGGTGCATGTTAGGTACATGTTAGGTGCCGCAAATTTATATTGATAAATTCGGATGTGTCATATAGTAAATTCAAAGGTGGAGGTCATGCTGAAAAACTTGCATAGTTCAAAAGCAATATAACCAACATGTGTCCATCCAGTTCCATAGTACCCAGATATTTCCGACTTTCCGTTTCCAGCCGGACCAAATAAAAAAAGCATAGCCAAAACTCTGTTATATTCAGATATATAATATCAAACGTTTTTGTGTCTAACAAAAGTTCACAGTAGGGAGAAATTTAGACTACACAAGGAAAATATACACCATTTACCCTTCATTATGACATTTAACATTTGTCAATCTTATTTTTTTCTGAGTTGGTGTTGTGTACTCAGGTGAATATGAAGTTTGTGAATTGTGATGTTACTCTGAGTGTATATCCACAGAGTAACATCACTCAGAGTAACATCACAAACTTCATATTCACCTGAGTACACAGCACCAACTCAGAAAAAAATCATATTACAAGATTACATTGGTATCGAAGGAACTATAGATTCTGTTCCAAAACATCACTTACTCGAACCATCCTGACCGCATAGCTCGATCAGTTGGCAGAGCATTGGGCTAGTATTCCAAAGGTCATAGGTTCGATTCCCACCGTGGCCGGGCATGTTTTTCAAGCTCGCCCGGTGTGGATATACACTCAGAGTAACATCACAAACTTCATTTGTCAATCTTTTTATTCTAACATTTGCAAGTTCTCTTCTTGATATGTCTGACTTGAAATGCATGTGACCCCTGTCAATTGTTGTAGGCAATTCCAGCTTTTAATTTATGCATGCAATATATTAATATATCAGCTTTTAATAAACTGATATATTTTAATATTTACAGGTATAAGCTATCACTCCATGTTTACATGGCCACCATTTTTATTTTTTCAGCATTATTAGTAATATGATACCTAACTTCCCATCCCCTCACTGCACACATAAACTAAAAAAGCTGGAATTACCTACTGCACTTGGGTCCCTTGGACTCAATGGCGCTGGCCGTATTCTTACATTCATTCATTTATCTTGTTCATGAAGGTGAGGTATGCCTTAAACTTTCCAAATGATGTTGGTAGTTTTTCTCATGAACACACCGATGCACTTGAATGGTACAGCATGGGCAATTTCGTCCTCTTCATCACTTCCATCTTCATCACTTAACTCATCATCACTTTCTGCCCTATCATCTTGCCCTTTCATTATCATATCCATCCTGAACAGTCTGAAGACCAGCCAACCACTCAAGTAAACCTCTTTCTACGAAATCATAACAAGAAAATTATTAGTTGTTAATTCATCGAGTCAATTTTCGTTAATGTACCAAGGTGATTATTTTTAATATTATTTAGCTGAAAAGATGAAGGAA
Organism: Paramuricea clavata; assembly: GCA_902702795.2. NCBI lineage: Eukaryota > Metazoa > Cnidaria > Anthozoa > Malacalcyonacea > Plexauridae > Paramuricea > Paramuricea clavata. The sequence goes on from CACRXK020009178.1 coordinate 11,444, forward strand.
AACTCAGAAAATGGTCGTTCTAAGCAGATGAAACAGATAAAACTTTGTTGGAAAACCTCCTCAATGATCAATTAATTAAATATGATAAATGTCGGGATTTATGTCAGATAATGACCCCACAGCGTCCTCGGGTCATTATCTGACATAAATCCCTCCTTCTTGGGTAAACCCTATACATACACTGTCATCTCTAAAATTAGCAATCTTAAGTAAAAACACATGTATTCTCAATATCTAACTGTGTATTAGAACAACAAACAAACATAGCAATATTTAGATAAATTTTATGGATGAAAAAAGTTTGCACATTTAAACAACCATCCACATCTAGATGCAAACAGGCATCAAACTTTTAAAAACAATTATAAAACAATACATACAAATAACTAAGTAACAAAATCTTCAGACTCGTCTCAGAACCAATGTCCACATGTTTTCATTGTTAAATAGGAAACACCAAACTCATCAGGATAGGGTGAAAATAATAAAAATAAACCTCTGGAACCAGGGTAGGATAATTAAACTAAAGTACAATATTGAAAACATCAAAGCGGGAATTTGACCAAATAACAAGTCAACTGTATTGCATTGTAGCATACTGACCTTACAGTAAATACTGCACTTGTTTCCACGTTGATAACGGGAGATTTAACGCCATGATCGCCATCCAATTTTGGGAATAACACAATTCCTTCGCTCTGACAGACGGATTATTTATAAAGCTAAAATGACAGCACGTCCCATATTTAATATCAGGTAAACTTGAAATGAGGATCGCAACAATACATCAGTAACATGCTATTTTCACAAATGCTACCACCAGTCTATGGGTCAGAGGAAGCATATTTAAAAACCCTCAGCGTCAAAGATTAGTATACTATAGATCTAATCTTTGGCCTCGTTTTCGTTAAAACCATAGAAATAAAACCCACCATTTATATTTTAGTAGCCTGCGAACAGGCTCACTGGGAGAAAGGTGAGCCTGCACGGAACCATGCGTTTTATTCAATCATCCCCTTTTCGCATCTGCTAAACGTTAACCAATCAGCGTCGACTGCGATAAATAAACTGTCAACTGTCAAATTGACGCAAGGCGTGTACATCGTGCAACATGAACAATAATACAAAGCATTAGCGGGCCGCACAATATATTACTCGGAAAAATATAGAATTCTTCAAATATTAAATAGATATCAATACACATACAAATATAAAGCCGAATAAACTACCATTGGCTTTGAATGTACAGTAATACTTGTACTATGTGTGACTGAAAGAACAATGTTCTGAATATTTTGAAGCTATTACTAAAATACGGTCAGATAGATTGGGATTTGGAATACCGAATACGTTTAAAATTTTACTAACTGTGGTCTAAATAAATGATAAATGAGCATGTATTTATTAATTTCTTCAAAATCGCGAGTGTGCCAATAGTGGAAGCTGTATCGACAACGAAATTGTCAGCAGTTAATATACAGTAAATAGTACAACGTTTAATGTACGATATATATTTATCTAAATGACATGCCAGCGAGGATCAACAATATAATTATTCGTACATATTTGGGTATCTTTTGTATGCCTTCGCTTGCTGACTTGCTCACTAATGACAATAATCTGTGAAGTCACGACGACCTCAAAATGTACTATACTATAGTCTGATGTCAATCCGAAGACGAAGTTCAGAATACTGTTATAGTTTCGTATATTGGATTTAATCCATAGATTCAAGTCATTTATGATAGACTTTTTTGCTGTGATGCTTTGCTATTGCTTTTGGTTTCCATTTCTAGTTTTATTTGTGCGATAGTCCTATAATATATAATATTAAAATGAACAAAGTTCAAATTCTTCAAAATGCTGTTGTTGACATTTGCTATTTTTAGTAATTTTGTCAACGAGTGTAAGCCAATCAGAAGCCTGCGTTTCTATACGAACGCCACTACCAAGAAAACCTATGGCTATTAGTAAAACACGGAGCACAGAGCACAGAGCACACGGAGTACGGAGCACACGGAGCACGGAGCACACGAAGTACGGAGCAGTAGAAAAACGAAAATCCTTTATAATAAAATACACTGTTTACTATTACAATTTTTTGTTATTATTAACAAAGTTTTTTTCACGTATTACACGTTGGGGAAGTAGGAAAATGGGGCTTTTACTGAAAAACACATATGATGCAAAACCAGGCTGCCAAAAGCCATAGTATTTAAAATGGGATTGTGAAACTCGTTATCTTACATCTATCAAGTTTATGTAGTTATATTATATTCTGATGGGCAACACATAAAGAAACACTTACTGTAGAGAACAGCCGATATATTTCGTTACCCCTGCCAAAAAATAGCCAAGTATACTCATCTTTCAATGTAGCGGATCGACTGAACATTAAATCTTGTGATGAGAAAAGTGAATTTTCGGTTTATCCTTCGGCTCAGTGACCGGTGGCAGTGAGCTGTACAGCCGGCTAAGTTTAAACCGTTATACAGTACATCATTACTGCTTTCATTCTTTCAATTCGTTTTGAATATTCGGAATCATTCACAATATTATAGAACTGTATAAGATAGCTGTAGAACTATAAATGCTGTAGAATGAAATAAATAAAGAAAAGTAAGTTTTCAAATCGCGGTATTTGCCGATAAATCGGTAATCGCTACAGAAAAACAGAACAAATTACAGTATTAAAATCACAACAAACAGCGGAAGTGGGACAATTTTTGTATTTTTACTGTAAGACATGTAGAACATGTACGAAATCCATACAGAAGTGTGTGTGTATTCTATACTTTTGAAACAACTAAATCAGACTTCGGAAAACTTGACCGTATTAAAGCTGCTTTTGGGAATTTAGATTTTAGGTCTTCGTTTTACATGTACCCAGACCAGTAAATATTTTTGAGTTTTGAATTTTGTGTATAAATCAACACCAACGCCTCAAAGGCGAAAAGGAGGGCAAGATTGTTAGAATTCATGGGTGTACCGGAAGGAAAAAATTAGGGGGGCGGAAAGAAAATTGCCCGACTTTTCGAATTCTGCCCGTAAAAAAATTTTTTGGCGACGGCGGGGGGGGGGGAGGTCGCCAAAATAATGGTCAGTGTACCATTTTAGGGGTCCAAAAATTTTTCCAGACAACCAATTTTTTTCGGAACATAACACAAATTTTTGAAAAATCGCAAAATTTGCCAAAAAATTGACTTAATTTTAGACAAAATTGACTTAATTTTGGACAAAATTGACAGAATTTGTCCCATTTTTTTTATTGCAAGCCAAAATTGCCCGACTGTTGATCGAATATTGCCCGACTGCCCAAAAAACTGGGGGGGCTACCGCCCCCCCGCCCCCCCCCGCCCGGTACGCCTATGTTAGAATTGCTATTGTAAACATGAGCAGTTTCGAGCATAAACATAAAATTGAAACGAGTAATTTTTACACATCTGATTGACTAAATTCAGGAAGCCATTCAAGTGTACGCGTATTTGTTACAATTCCGATCAACTCTGCCGTGCAGCACGGCAGAGCCAGAGTAAATTGTAAACAAATTGTAAGCTTGTGAGAATCAGAGTTCAAAACTCAAAAATATTTACTGGGTACATGTAAAACAAAGACCTAAAATCTAAATTCTCAAAAGTAGCTTTAATACTGTCAAATTTTCCGAAGTCTGATTTAGTTGTTTCAAAAGTATAGAATACACACACACTTCTGTATGGATTTCGTACATGTTCTACATGTCTTACAGTAAAAATACAAAAATTGTCCCACTTCCGCGGTTTGTTGTGATTTACTGTAATTTGTTCTGTTTTTCTGTAGCGGTTACCGATTTATCGGCAAATACCGCAATAAAACGTAGTTTTCTTTATTTATTTTATTCTACAGCATTTATAGTTCTACAGCTATCTTATACAGTTTTATAATATAATAGTGAATGATTCCGAATATTCAAAACGGATTGAAAGAATGAAAGCAGTAATTATGTATAACGATTTAAACCGGCGTAGGCCGTACAGCACACTGCTCACTGGTCACTGGGACGAAGGATAAA
>CACRXK020009179.1:0-19553 GCA_902702795.2 Paramuricea clavata
TTTTAATCAGTTTGTATCGCTTCCATCGCACTGACACTTAGAAGCAATCCTAATAGAACCCTCGCACCACAATAGCAGATATATTCCCATACAAACGACCACAAACTATATAAATGCCAGTATGTATTGATGTGAGAAGAAGGTATTAGATTTCACGGTGGCGCTATCCTCATTGGTTGAAAGCTCGATCATGCGGCGCGCGAATATTCAAATATTTCGGCTTCATTGTGTGTTATCTTCATATTGTGTTGCTACTGCTGCAAATTATAGCGTGTTATAATATTTGAAATGCGATATTTTGAGGTCCAATTTTGCCATGGCCAGTTTCCAATCTGTATGATGAAATGCATAAACATACATGACACATGCATGTGACATGGGAACTATTTCTGTTAATTTATTATTTATATGTCTAAAAGTATTAACTTCTGAATTCAAATGTTTCATTTGTGAAATGGTTTATAATTTGCCAGTAAATTACTGTAATATGCGGCTGTTTCATGCTAACAGTAAATAATATTCGGATAAATATTTGCCAATTAATTAATTTGGCGAAATACCTGTAATCGGCCAGCCCTAGCCTGTGACGGTAGACCAGGCTAAAAACGTGTGTTTATAGACCGTGTTATACTGTAAAAGTGTTTTAGTTTAAGAATATATGTTATTCTAACTGCACAAACAGTTTTAACACCACCAAAAAGGTGCTATTTTAACACCCGTGCTCAGTGCTAATTTAACACCACCAAAAAGGTGCTATTTTAACACTCGTGCTGCGTGCTAATTTAACACCTCCAAAAAGGTGTTATTTTAACACCCATGTTCTCACTCCACAAACAGTGCTAATTTAACACTGGGGAATACAAATTCTTAACACCACTTATGGTGTTATTTTAACACCAAAAATTTAGCACCAGAAACCGGTGTTATTTTAACACCACCTGTCCTTAAGTGGGTGTTATTTTAACACATCTAAAGTGGTGTTAAACAATTTGAGTGTTAAATTAACACTTTGCAAAATATTTTTATTTATGTCGTGTTAAATTAGCACCGAAAAAGGGTGCTAAAATAACACCTTTGTTTAACACCACCAGTTGGTGTTAATCTAACACCACCCGATGTGTTATTTTAACACCCTGAAATTAACAGTGTAGATATCTTATATACACTAGATAGCGCATCTCTTTTAGTAAAATGGAAGTCGAGAATATTCCAGCGGTTACCCCCATTTGAATAGATGGCGGCCATGTTGGAGTTTCCCACACAATTTCTCGTTTAATTTCCCAGTTTCCACTCGTGTTGATACAACTGTATATCAACACTGAAAATGTTTTATATTTGTTAAAATCATAGATATTTTATATACACTAGATAGTGCATCTAATTATTCTGCAATTCAAAAATTGAAGCCGTGATTGCTGACTCAGGATATTCCAATGAAATGAGAAGACTCGTATGTTTTCTATTTCTTAAACAGGGAACTTAAACATTAAGATATTTTTAAACCTATTCCAAATACAATTTCAAACTATTCAAATGATGAAAGTTATTGTTGTTTTTTAAGCGTATTAGCGAGTGGGAAACTCCAACATTGCCGCCATCTATTCAAATGGGGGTAACCGCTGGAATATTCTTGGCTTCAGTTTTACTAAAAGAGATGCGCTATCTAGTCTATATAAGATATCTATGATATGAATATGGTTATAGCGACCCGCCGTATTTGCGCTTGAATATTTTCTCGTGTACTCGAAAATCAATCGTTTCAATATAACAAGTAGTATTGACGATAACTAGAATGGAATACCAGAGTTTAATTTTTTACGGGAGTAGGAAGGGTGCGTACTGAACCCCCTGATCATTGAATTTTTTTTTTAACACGGGAAACGAATTTCTAAGTCGAAACAAAAGTTTTTAATCTTAACTATGAAGGTTCATTTCAAATGCATTACAAAGTTTGAATGGAGAAATTTTCTCGCATAGCCATAACTGAGGACTTCATAGTGACTCATTCTGTGTTTACAGGAACCTGATACCTATGAAGAGTACAAGATTTTAATGTCAACTATATTCAAACTGCTTGGTTCTAATTCTAATTCTAACTCGACCATTGACGAAGAAGTGAATCGTATTGTTGATTTGGAAAAAGAATTTAAGAAAGTATGCATTATTAATTTGTTTGCAGTCAAAATACAAGAATCTTGAGTTACCATTTCCGCTTGTGGAGTCTGTTGTCATTTACTGTGTATTGTTCTGTATTGCTCCAGAGGTTTCCAAATTATGGAGAAACACTGTCGTAATATTAGTTTTGTTGGTTTTTGTGATAATTGTAAACAAAGGATGCATTTTTCGTACGGTGCACTAAATGCTATACATATATAAAAATTGCAAAGTTTAAATTTTGTCGCCATATTTCAACATTGTTCACACAGAAAATGTTGAAACTATAAAGACGTATTTCGGATGACAGCAATAGACATTTCTTATAACGAGGTCAAACGCGGGAAACCAATTTATGCGATGTCCCACAGGACGATGTAAGTCGCTGGCAAGCTAACAAATTTAAATTGTCCCTTTTCCACATTTGACTGAAGCCCTTTGACTGGCTAGTGAAAATCTCTACATTGCTTAGAATACTCGATACTTTCAATCAGCAAATCAGCCCATATAGCAGTTATCCGAAATACGTCTTTATACTGTGGTTTTCAACTTTTAATAAATTTAATAAAATAGGAGAACTGAACTAACAATAAATAAACAAAATGACAGAGCTGTGCTAAGTTTAGCTGTTGTGGTGTGCTAAGTTTGGCACATGCAACATATCAAATAAAGGTCCACTTTGGGGGCTAAGGTCGCCTAATTTCACCCAATGTCGCCTAATTTCATCTAATGTCGCCCACATGCACCCAATTTTTGAGCTTTGTCTAACAATAATTTGATAGCTAAATTATATTTTGACGTTGCCTTATGTTCGGGACTGTGCGAAAGGTGGAAATTTTAACATAAAGGTCACTTCAATAGCATTGTCTTTATAAATTTTGGGAGTTTACCAAATGACCGCTTAATAAAGGGTGATCGATCAATGCGGCAACGCTTAATACAGGTTGGACTGTAAATACACATTACAAAGAATATAACTTTTATCCATTTGCAGGTTAAGGGGCATTCTAGCAGTATAGATGAACTTAAAAAGAACATCAAATTTATGACAGTTGATGAGTTGAACAAGTTCACATCGTATAAGGTAAGATTTACAATATTTTGTTACTTTCATGCTTTTATACCTTAAGGTAATTCCGCAGTTTTGCATTGCGCACTTTTACTGCGCACATCGTATAACCTATAATTATTTCATCCATTATACGTACCGTTCACGGAAAAAATCACTTTATGACAATTTTATGTTACTTCAAAACATCTTTGGTTACATTCGTGCAAAGAATTAGGCCTACGTTAAAATCAATGTTTTCAAAAAGGCGTACAAAAGTGTAGCTAGGGTTCCTGTGTCTGTAGTACACTTATTTACTTGTATTTCACGTTTTAATGCCACAATTCCCTAAAAAGATCGGTGACCCCCGTTCTTTAACTGATAATTTATTTCTTTAATGCATTTTACATTTCATATCCGAAATTGAAAGAAAAATCATTTCTGGATCTTGAAAAAAAATCCTTTATCAATGCATGTTCTCAAAGAAAAATATGTAAAGAAATGTTGAAAAGACATTTATGGATCAGAATTATACACGTTAGTAGTTTCATTTTGCTCAAAACACAATATTTTTCAAAAATACTTACAAGATAGGTTTACTAAAGCAAAATCCGCGCTAAAAACGTCAATAAATATCGGGCTGTTGTGATTTTGCTGTTACTCGTAATCAAGGGCGAAACTAGCCCCTTTTAATTAGGGAGGTGTCTGGCAGAATTGCCCTGCCAAAACCAGTGATGCCCTGCCATGGGCGTACCGGAAGGAAAAAATTAGGGGGCCGGAAAGAAAATTGCCTGACTTTTCAAAAATTGCCCGACTAGTACCAAAAAAAAAAATTATTTTGGCGACCTCCCTCCCTCCCGCCAAAAAAATTTCGGTCTGTGTACCATTTTAAGGGTCAAAAAAATTTTCCGGACAACCTATATTTTTCGGAACATAACACAAATTTTCGAAAACTCACACAATTTGCGAAAAAATTGACTTAATTTTAGATAAAATTGACTGAATTTGTCCCGTTTTTTTTTTCAAACCAAAATTGCCCGACTGTTGATCGAATATTGCCCCCGCCCGGTACGCCTATGTGCTATCATTTATTTATAAGAGACCTTTGATTGCCCTTTGATTGCCCCCCTCAAGTTTCGCCCCTGTTCGTAATGAGCATCAAGATGGCGCCATATTGGGGTAAAGGTGGTATATTGTGATTGTCATATCTTCTTAACGAGTTCGGTGACCCCGACTTTTTTGTGTGATTTACTTTGTATGTCATAAACTCCATGGCTGGGAAGTTTCCGCACATTCTCATTTCGGGAACAATTACTGCGGAATTACCTTAATGTTTTATGCATAGTCTATCAAGATATGATTGTCTAGAAACATTGTGTTATGTTTTTGTCTGAATTTATGTCAATCAGTTGTGCGTGCTCTTTTCGTATAATGAAGTAATCGTCCAATAGGGATAGATGAGATGAAATGTGCAACGACGATGACTAATATTTATTATTTATAGATCCGGAGCGAGGGGGATTCGGCGTAGTATTTCCCGAAGTGATGATATTTTCCGAGGGGCTTTGCCCTCAGGAAAATATCATCACTGAGGGAAATATCGCCGAATTCCCCGAACGGAGGGTCTAAAAATGATATATTATACCGAAAGTTAAAGTACTCACTAAGTTCAGAATATTATAAAATACGCCAATATATTAATACAATTTTTAATTTCGTATGGTATACCTGAGTTTTTAACGTTTCCTCTTTAAAATATTTGAGCATGTATCCTTTGGATCATTAAAGGTAACATACAGTACCTCTTGAAAATGTTTTGCTAAGTCAAATATTCTGTACGAAAATACGAAATCACAAACAACAGCTCGCGAACGCCATATTTTTTTAGAGCGTGGTGTCCACACGTCACGCGTGAGCGTGGGATTCTATAATATCCCACGGTGGATCTGCCGTGGGATATTATAGTATCCCACGCTGGAGTGAAATACCGTAAAAAATCACATTATCACATGGTGCAAATGCTGTTTTTTCATTGGACAATTTGAATTTGAGGTATAATATTTAATGAAATTGACACAAAGGCTTTGTGCAAGGTGAGGTAACAGTTGAACATCAAACAAAGGCCTTCTCTAGTTTTTGAAATTTACGGGTTTCAGACCATCGTATCTTAATATATTTTATGATAGTGTAGCATGGAATAGTATCACGCATACCATGCATACATTACCATGCATTACTATACTATAATACCATACTATAGTATTCCATTTCCAACAATACCATACTATACCATAATGTAATATACACCATACTTTGCTTTACCATACCTGATCATGGCATACCATACCATATCACATTATCCCATAGCCTGCGTAGCAGGCGTTTTAGCACGGGCGGGAAAAGAGGAAACGCCTGCCCAAATGGCTATGACAAATTTGTTTTCGCCCATCAAGGATGATTGACGTTTTGTAATTAGCACCTTCACCCATTATCCAATCATAGTCGAGATTTATATTTAGCATCATGCATGCTTTTTGCTGGCAACTAGGGCGAGATTTGCAGAGACTTTATGGGTGTAGATAAATGCATTGTTTTATCAGATATAAAGATGGTCTGATAAAACACGCACTGCGAATGTTTTAAATTGCTTCAAAAACGATCGATCAAGTATAAGTTCATTGGCAAAATAGCTTTCAAAAAATTCGTTGTGTATGTAGAGAAAATCAAAGTTAAAGTTTATGTAAATCAAGGGAAGTCTCTATCACATATGAAAATACACGTTTATGATTTTGAATTATACTTTAAAGTGAACAAATAACAATACAACTATGAGGAATATCCCTGCTCGGGCAAGCTTTGATTTGCCGATTTTCCATATTCCGTAGGAAGAATCGCGATAACCGGTGTCTTCACCACGTAGCAAATTAATAGTAGACTTTCTCTATTCTGGTTTCCACTGAATTTCGAAGCCTAAATACTTGAAATATAAGAGTTCCCTCGAAAGCATTAACAGGCGGCATATTTTCCGATACGCGAGCAAAATTGTTGTTGACATTTGAGTTACGTAATTACTTCCGTTAACGAGATTGACCAATGGGAAGCTTTTCCGAAGATTCTTCGGAGAAGAACAAATTAATCATAGGCATCTAAATGCCTATGATTAATGTGTTCTTCTCCGAAGAATCTTCGGAAATGCTTCCCATTGATCAACCTACTATTAGCAAACATATTAGTAAACTATTAGCAAACCTACTTGTCCTATGCTTTCGTATTGAAAGACAGTTATTATTTAATACGTAGAGAATATCCCTGCCCAAGCAGGCGTTTATTTAGCGACGCCTCTCTTCTCCCGCCCGCACTAAACGCCTGCTACGCAGGTTAATTATTCCATAGCTCAGTTATCGTATCATTATACCATACCATACCATGCCATGCCATGTCATGCCTTACACTATAATTTATACTTTTCCAGTTTGACTGGAGCTTGTATTTTGAGGAAATACTTAGCGACACGAATAAAATAATTCCATCATACAAAACGTTGATGATAATATACCCCGACAATATCAAGAAGATTGTCGACTGGCTTCACGATAAACCGAAGAGGTAGGCCATAATCATGCACGTTTAGAACTATATAAAACTCCGCTAGCGACTTCTTTTAATACCTTACCTTGATATGGGCCACTTCATATATTGCTTATATATAGTTATGGAAATATTTTGACTTATATTGTCCGCCATCTTGGATTAGTTTTGTCCTAATTAAACGGTAGTATGGGACGTTAAAAACAGGATTAACCGTATAAAACAACTCCTATAAGTGACCAAACAAAAAGGATGTGATGTCCCCTCAATTGGCTCAATTAATGACCAAATATGGAGTTTTATTGAGTTTCTCGCTCATTGGTGAGCGGATTTTCCAACAGCTTATTGCCAAATTGATACGGGATCCGAGGTACATAAAAATTTGAAAAATTTAAAAAGATATCGCAACACAAATGGATTCTGCTATATTTCATCTTTTATAAATACTAAAAAGCTATTGAATTCGGTTTTCACATTATTTGAAGAATTCTCAAGATTTTGCCTCGTGTAACATGGCCTGACGTGGCGATTGTGTAGACGTAGATCGTGTTTCGTGACGTCTTCATATATAGGCTTTACAGTTTATTGCACTTTAGTGACCTCATTTTCATGTTTGCTTGTTTTAGCATGGCACTAGGCGCACATGAAGGTTATTTCCCGATGCTTCGTGCACAAATATATTTATCTTTGTTCTCTACTCCAATTACAATCAACCTGTCTTTAATAGTTCGTTGTTGCATTGATATTGTGTGTATTTCAATAGGAACGAAACCAATTCGTTCATGCTTCTGATGTAGCACACGTTGTTTCAAACCTGGGGGACGAGGTTGCAGAAAGTTTATTAATTAAATTAAAAGTGCATTACGAAATCATGAATTTTTAAATTGAAGAACTTTAGAAGTTTTATAAAAATTCCTCTCAGGAGGCTTAAGAAACGCAAACTCTTTAAGCCAAATAGCAATTTCCTTGCGACGACGATGGCACTGTAATCTTACAAGTCTCTTTGTACGCTGGTGTATACGTAGACTTGCTCCAAGTCTCTCTTTCATTGTCATATGGTATCAATCTATTACAGTGCACATTACATGACGTAGTACGGAGGTGCGGAGCGAGAAAGAGAGACTTGTCAACTTGACTTGTCTTGACAGACTTGTAAAAATCTCGGTTCAAAACTGAACCGAAAATGCAAGACTTGCTTTAATTGTTTTCTGTCAGTGTTTATATGTATTGATCTAGCACAGTGCAAACAACATGAGTTCTATTATAATAGTAAATAATACAGAAAGAAATTGAAAGAAAACAATTAAAACAAGTCTTGCATTTTCGGTTCAGTTTTGAACCGAGATTTTCCGAAGTTGACAAGTCTCTTTTTCTCGTTCCGCCTCTCCGTGCTACGTCATGTAACGTACACTATAGTGGATCGATACTATATAAGCAAGTCTAGTGTATACGAAGCTTGAAGAAATAGCTACATGAAAACGAAGTTATTGGGGGCAATAAACAGTACAGTATATTGGTACGGTTAGCTCGACTTGAATTGGTTTCGGTTTCATGGGTCCTCTTTGAATGCAAGGGAAAATTGTGCCAATTTGCGCACGAACCTAAGATATTTCTTGTACATTTTAGTTTATTAGCAAACGAAATAATGTGGAACGTTATTCGAGGCTTTGTCCAGACACTACCAAAGGAATATAGAGAAGCAGAGGATAAATATATAAAAAGTTCTTCTGGTATAACTATTCCAAGATGGCGGATATGTAATCATTTTACAGACGGTCTTTTTCAATATGTTACAACTCTACTGTATGTAAACAGGCACTTGTCAGAAGATGCTAGGAGCACGGTAAGATTTTATGTTAGTTTGCACCATAGTTAATATAAGATCAAAGGAGGGATGAGAGTTTTCCCGAAATGCAACGCGCGCCTCAATGCGGCTCATTATTATTCTGATATGATTTAAACGCGCCGTTCGATTAAAAGCTGTTGAAAAAATATTGTGATTTTTGCTGTAAAGATCTCGTTTTCTCAAAGGTATGTAGTTTTGATAACTTTTTTTTTAGTAATTTAATAAAAGAATTTTGGAATAAATTTGTATATAATTATATCGCGTTTTACTTATGTTAAATCCCCATTGTATTTATGCATGTTTTGGATCAATGAACATGACCTTTAAAGTGGCATTGAAATATATTCATGAGTAAATTGTACTAAAATAACTACAATAGAATCACATCAGTAAATTCAGGAGTGTTTACTCTTTATAGTGATACTTTAAAACATGAATTTACTCCACAAAACCGAAGAGTTATTGCTGTTTGAAAATGAGCTATTTCTGCTATTATAGAATTATAATATTATAGCAAAAATAGCTCACTTTGGTTTTTATTATAGAATTATAATATTATAGCAAAAATAGCTCACTTTGGTTTTATGGAGTAAATTAATGTTTTCAAGTATCGTTATATAAAGATAGTCTAGAGCCTGTATATGAGTTTGTATGCGTTTCATTTAGGACGGGTAATCTCAACTGTTTTAGGATAAAATGATCATGGTGATCAAATGGCATATGTGCCAAAACTTGAATCCGGGACGAAAGTCTTGAAAATGACTCCGCCCTGAAACGGCAGTGTCGACATAGCTCTAACTTCCAAAAAGGAAAAGGAAAAGCAATGGCTTTTCTGAAGTGCTTATAGTGTTCAGAAGGGTTCGTTTTAAAGGTGGTCATTGGAAGGAAAAATTTGTCTAAGTATAATATTTTACATGAACATTTTCTTGTTCATGCACCGCCTCAAGTAAATTGCTATTATGCACAAAATAACTAATTTGCCTGGCAGAAATAAAATTTTCTTATTTCCTAAAAAACATAATCATGGGGTAAAAAACTATGCTCAATTTAACATAATTATTGCGGATTTCATAAGGATTGTCATTATTTTCTTTAACTTTAAAATACATTTTATTTCACTTACCCCCACGAAAACACGTTTTCAGCCATATTTTGCTGTCTTGTTTGCTTTTTATCGCCGAATCTGGAAAATATCATCCAGTTGTTGCACTTTTACATTATCATAAATGGCTGAGGAAGATTTCAAAGAAACAGTGCAGTTTAAAAACAGTGCAGTGTATTTTATTGTCGATATTGTGTCCTTCGATATTTCGTGAAATATGGCGCCAGTGTAACGGCTCGCCGCTTCTCTGCCCGATAAATGCCACTTTTTCGTCTTCCTATGTATTTAGATTACAGTATCCAGAAGTAATTTATTGTAGAATAGTCCCAATAGATAAATTGAAAACATTAGTTACGTTGTACTTGAAAGGAGAAAACCTCCCAATACATGCACTTGTCTTGTCAGAATTCAAAATAAGTAATTTAAAAGTCACGCGCAAGTTCGTGGGCTACATGACAGGGGGGGGGGGGTTAAATATTTTCACGAAACGTTTGTTCGCCACCACAGCAACCTAACTAAATTCACTATATTTGTTTAATGTTTATGATTGATGATAAAAATACGCAAATAGTTATTGTTTTTATCATCAATCATAAAAATACAATAAATATAGTGTGTTTAGTTACGTTGCTGTGGTAGCCCATAAGGAGTTTTCACGAACTTGCGCGTGACTTTTAAATTACTTCTTTTGAATTCTGACTGGACAAATATTATTGTCGGTTTTCTCCTTTCAAGTACAACTAATATTTTCAATTTTTTGATTGGGACTATTCTACAATGAATTACTTCTGGATACTGTAATCTAAATACATAGAAAGACGAAGAAGTGGCATTTATCGGGCAGAGAAGCGGCGAACAACATGAGCTCCACCTTTGAATTTACTATATGAGTAAATTCTTAAACACGTCCGAATTTATCATTATGATAAATTTGCGGCAAATTTTGAATTTATCATAATAATAAATTCGCGGCACCTAACACTAACCCCAAGCCTAACCCCAACCACTAACCCCTAACCACTAACCACTAATCCCTAACCCTAACTTTTTTTACTTTTTTTAACTTTTTAAAAAATCTAACTTTTTAAACTTTTTTTGCTTTTCAAAACTCTTTTAAAACTTTATTAAAAACTATTTTTTTAGAAAACTTGGAAAAATCGCCACCCCTGCGCGACCCAACATGAGCTTCACCTTTGAATTTACTATATGAGTAAATTCTTAAACACGTCCGAATTTATCATTATGATAAATTCGCGGCACATTTTGAATTTATCAATATAGTTAATTATAAAACCACAAGCATTACACAAGATTGCTTGTTATAAATGTAATGGCACTATGTTTTTTAAAAAAATAGTTTTTGAAAAAGTTTTAAGAGGTTTTAAAAGAGTTTTGAAAAGCAAGAAAAGTTTAGAAAGTTAGATTTTTAAAAAAGTTAAAAAAATTTAAAAAGTTAAAAAAGTTAGGGATCAGTGGTTAGGGCACAGAATAAAGATCAGTACCAGAAGGGCCACTCAGCGTTGCAACGTGTCACCATTTTTCTATGCAAAAATATGCAGTTGATTGGCCAGAAGGCGGGGCCTTCGGCCAATACAGCGCGTTTATTGGCCAGAAAATGTAATCGACTGGCTAGCAAGATGGCGGCCAGGGTGACAGAAACTTTAAAGCTTCCGACGTAAGTAGCCCTTCTGTGTGCCTTATTCTGTGGTTAGGGGTTAGTGGTTAGGGTTGGGGTTAGTGTTAGGTGCCGCGTATTTATTATTATGATAAATTCAAAATTTGCCGCGTATTTATTATGATATATTCGGACGTGTTTAAGAATTTACTCATATAGTAAATTTAAAGGTGGAGCTCATGCTGGCGCGACCAGCCTCTCTTCTGAGTGCCATTACATTTATAACAGGAAATCTTGTGTAATGCTTGTAGGTTTATGATTAACTCTATTGATAAATTCAAAATGTGCCGCGAATTTATCATAATGATAATATCGGACGTGTTTAAGAATTTACTCATATAGTAAATTCAAATGTGGAGCTCATGTAGCAGCCATTGCAATGGCCCCATATTTCACGAAATATCGAAGGACACAATATCGAAGATAAAATACACTGCACTGTTTCCAAACTTGATGAAACCTTCTTTGAAATATTCTTCACCCATTTATGATTATGTAAAAGTACAACAACTGGATGATATTTGCCAGATTCGGCAATAAAATGCAAACAAGACCACAAAATATCCGTGGGGGATAAGTGAAATAAAATGTATTATATTTGATGAAAATAATGACAATCCTTATGAAATCCACAATAATTGTATTAAATTGAGCATCGTTTTCACCCCATGATAATTTTTTTTAGGAAATAAGAAAATTTAATTGCTGCCAGGCGTATTAGTTTTTTTGTGCATAATTAGCAATTTATCTGGGGTGGTGCATGGTCATTTTCTTGAAAAATATTATACTTAGACAAATTTTTCCTTCCAATGACCACCCATAAAACCAACCCTTCTGAACACTATAAGCACTTTAAAAAGGCTATTGCTTTTCCTTTTCCTTTTCAGAAGTTAGAGCTATGTCGACACGGCCGTTTCAGGGCGGGGTTATTTTCAGGATTTTCGTCCCGGATTCAGGTTTTGGCACATATTCCATGTTGACCGCCATGATCATTTTACCTTAAAACAGTTGAGATTACCTGTCCTAAATACAAACTCATATGCAGGTCCTAGACTAAGAGTAAACGTTCCTGATTTCACTGATGTGGTTTTAGTTAAGTATAATTTTCTCATGAATATTTAAATGCCACTTTGAAGGTCCTATTCACTGACCCGAGACATGCATATATACAATGGGAATTTAACATAGTAAAATGCGATATATATACCAAATTATTCCCAAAGTCTTTTATTAAATTACTAAACAAAAAAGTTATCAAGACGTACCTTGAGAAGACGAGATCTTCACAGCAAAAATCGCAATATATTTCAACAGTTTGTAAACGAGTAAAGAAAAATATTCGTTGAGAATATGCGTTGAGAATGCGCGTTGAGAATATTAAATATTTTGAATAATAATGAGCCGCATTGAGGCGCGCGTTGCATTTCGGGAAGACCTTCATTCATTCCTCCTCTGACAGAAGATGTGGTTTAGAAACTCATTAGAATGAAAATATAACTTATTATCTGTGTTAGCCAACGTTTGTGCTAAAGTGCATATAACCTAAAAGTCACGAATCGCAACATTTCACAAATTTAACGAGCCGACGAATTTCGTGTGGTGCTTATCATTATATTATAAGCACACTCGTGAACTAATTTATACCTCTAATATACAAAATCAATAACACGACTCGTGAATCACGACTTGCGACAGTATTGGACAACCATCTGCCAAATCCACCAATAGCAATTTTGAAGTTACCCAATTACTCAAGTCACGGATAGCTAACTTTTCCAAAACATTGCTATTAGTTAAATTTAATTTTCGTTCAGTTTTTTTTGAGTTGCAAGCAGTCAAATAGAACTGATTTATTCAGATGGTCACAATACAAAAGAAATCAAGCGAAATATTGTGACATCCATCCCTTAGTTGGGCAAAAATACAATACACACTTGACGACGAAGGACCACACTTCTGAATAAACCTAAATATAAACATAGATAGTGAGTTACCATACAGTATAACTTATATTATTATACATTTAATATGTATTCTCGTTTCTAATTGGTCAGAAAGCACCGGCTAATTTTCAGTATTCGGCATTTATTACGTATTTTTCGCCGATGACGTCATCAGCGTCCAATAATTGTTTTTTTGGATCGAACTTGCATCCAAAAAAAAAATTATTGGACTCTCTCGTACCCAAACCCTTGCGCGGCCAAAAGCTTGAACCAAAAAGCGCGCGAAAAAAACAAACAAACAATGGCCGACAGCAGATTTGCTTCGCTGAATGAAAGTGAACTCTCCGAATTATTGGCAGATAAGGATAGTGAAAGCAAGAAAAAAGCCACAAAGGGGTAAATAGAAGTAGAAATAGAATATTTAGCTGACCTTTGACTTTGTGCAAGGTGTTTGATATTCAAATTGTACTTTTCCTACCTCATGAACAGGAAGCGTTTTATACGTTTCTCATGTCTTTAAATGTATAATAAAACAATTATTGGATTCGGCTTTCGCATGATATCAAGAATTATTCAGACCTCGGTCTATGTTATCCGCCTCAGCTTCGCTTCGGCAGATAACATTGACCTCGGTCTGAATAATTCTTGATATCATGCTCAGCCTCATCCAATAATTGCTTATTGTATGATTTTAATGAGTTTCTAACCCCGTCTCTCCTATTTAACTTTGTTAGCAATAATGCCATTATAACTAGACCATTATAGCTAAGATCGGAAGAATTAGAATATGCGGCATATCAAAGTATTAAACTGTTCAATCATGCATCATTTGTGTTTCACTTATAGCCACATTAGAATTAAAAATTATATAAATTTCGTTCTAGCATAGTTTACCCATACTGTATAAAGCAAAATAGAGAAAGGGACACCTATAAGAGAAGATATTTTCTAATTTGAAGCGACTCAATCGTGCAGAAACTATATTTGTTCTTTGAGCAACGTTTCCATATCCATGCAGTGATGATTAGACATTTAAATACTTGCATATGCATATTCTAAATTCCTCCTGCCACAGCCACTTGTTATTTACAGTTCAACTACAATCTGTTGCCGGCACAGAACGCATCATTTGGATGCGCAATAGAAACTTCGAATTGGCAGTCTATTGGTGCATGTATTATGTAATGTGGTTTTGTTGGCATTAGAAGAAAAGGAGACTTATTGCTTGTATAGTAACTGGGTATCAATTGCCTCATTTTCTCGAAGTTTTCTCCTTAATTTGCCACTGAATAAATGACAAACGACCTAAATCCTTTCATGCATCAGAGCGCATCAAAACTTGTTTGGGCAACTGCATCTGTCACATCAGACAAGCGATGCATTACGTGTCATGCATTACATGCTACTGCAAAATTAATTCTCATCTCATTTAATTTTTATGAACAAAAAATCAATATTTAATTAATATTTTGAAACTACGCAAAGGTTGCAAAAATATTTGACGAGTGAAAACGAACTACTCTACCAGTTGCGGGTTTATAAAATGTCTGTACATGTCATGCACCAATGTCATGTACATGTTATGCATCAGTCCATTACATTTGCAGTCCTTCAGGTATATGTATTAGCTCCAACTCATTTAGAGTAGAAATATACCAAACAGTGGTTTTTTGCTATTATTTTTTACTTTTTGATCTCTTTCACAAAACAAAACTGAAAAAAGGGTCATACAGTATATAGGCATGTCCTTTAAGCTCAGATTACACATATAATATAGCAGCTATAATAATTCGACTTATGTATTGATTTAACAACTTGTTTCTAGGCAGAAGAAATGTTTAAAGAGATAAAAAGTCAGTTTATTGATGGTTTGGAAGAACAAACATGGATGGATTATGCAACCCGCGCTCAGGCTCGTCTTAAGGTTAGTAATGTGGCAAAATGTAGTCTTGGCTGCAGCTCATGCTTTTATAATCAATTTGAACAATTCAGCATTTCTTGTGGGCATCACCTAAACTGTTATGGAATACTGGTAAAAACTAAAAGAAATGAACGATGAGACGATTTTGAAGAAAATTGAAAAGTTAATAATGTCACCCTTACTCCTAAGAAGGAATGAAGAAAATAGTCGTGTTCATGTTTCATATAACCTTGTTTTTCTTTTTGCACAGTTGCAGAAAATGAGAGATTTGATTGGTTTTCCAACGGTTATTAAGAAGCCTGGGATACTGGACCGTATTTATAAAAATGTAAGTCAGTTTAATCAGAGCTGTTTCGCTTGCTTAACTTACCTAAAAAACTTTTACATCACTGCCATATTATATTACATTGCTACTGCATGGAAGACCCTTAGGACTAGATAATTATAATTATTTATTATATAAAGTATAGTACTTTATAGAGATTTCGTGAGATCTCATGTTCTCACGAAATTAATCTGGTATTTCTGCGCACCCATGTATTATTCTCTATTTAATTTTATTTATATTTTATTAGATATTGAACTAAACGAGTCTTTTAGAAACCAGGATATTTATATAATGTGACCCATATTAATCTGGGGAGAGAGGGCGCTTTCTCGGAGCTTCGATAGCGTAGTCGATCGTCAGAGCAAGTGCCTTTCACCTTGAGATTGTCGTGTTAAAGAGTCAATCAACGCTCTGCCGAAAGTAAAGTCGTGCATGGGGTTTCTTGAGGTGTTGTGGTTTCTTCCAACAGGGAATGTTCACATGCAGAGTGGGTTAGGCCAAAAAAAAAAATATGTGGGTTTTCGGTTTCTTCTTATAAAAACTTAGGTAGGGTAGGTCGGTTTTAACTTTTTTTTTTAAACTTTTTTTTTAATTTTCCGAACAACCGGACGCCATTTTGTTTAGTCGGTGCTTCCACATCCAAAGATAAATTTCCCTAATATTGCCTCAAATTTCAATTTTCCACAAACTTTTTCCTCTAAGTGGAAACACTTACAAGCGTGATCCAATAAAAAAGTTTAGGGTCGGGATTTCGTCGTCCAAAAGCTAGGTAGGGTCGGGAAACCGGAAACCCACATTTTTTTTTTTTGGCCTAATAGGATAAACACAGTTAAATTAAGAAAGTATTTTATAAAATAACATGTATATAACGCGTGCTCTGATTGGTCGAAACCCGTGTTTGGATCAGGCCATCCAAACACGGAAATTTAAAGTAAAAGTTTTTTTAAAGCGAAATTTTAACACGGAAAGTTGTTATTTTATAAAACAACAAGACGCCTGCTCAGGCTTTCACACTGGCCTGAAAATAACGAAATACGTGCTATGGTGCAAAAGGCAGGAATGCAAATCTTAAACCGCAAGCAAACTTTATGGACTTTTAAAAAAATAAAAGACCTTTTCGGGAGACGTAATGGAGATCGATGCACGTGCAAATCATGGCGACCTACAGAATCGATTTTTGGTTTTTCCTAACAGCGCGTTGTTTTCATGTGCGTTCTATGGGCCGCGCTAAAATATAAATATTCTGTATATACCGAAATAAAAAATGAAAATCTCAAGACACAAGCTTGAAAATAACACTATAAATAGTGTTTTTGATTCTGGTTCCAATAACATTATCACGAAAAAGATATGCCCAAAGGGGCTGAAGTTATGTTCGGCAAAATGTATGGCTAGTTTACATTGTTTGTTGTATTATGAAATATGATATCATACTTGTATTAAAATTCGCGTCGAAGTAATGTTATTGTAAATGTGTAGATTTGCCACAAGTCGACCTCGAACGAAATGCGTTTCTTCGAGGTCGACTTGTGGCAAGTCTAGCAAATGAGAACCATACAAATGATACAATAATGGTTCTAGTTTTTGTAGGTATTTTGAGCGCACGCTTTATCTTTAGTATAGCTACCACAAAGCTTTTCGCGCGGATTATATTTCGTGGAGTACTAAATGTTATATTTTGTGGTTTTCGAGTCATTACACAAAGAAAAACAAAACACATTAATTCAACACGCAAGGAAGGCCAGAGTATACGACACAACGTAAAATACATAGGAAACCGGCACAATTCTTTGAAAATTCAACGAAACAGTGTAAAATATAGTTTGATCACTCTGTGAAAAGTCGCCATTGCAGTTCGGAATTGTGCGCGTGCGTACAAGTGTATAGGCTAATAAACGAAAAATGTACCACAAGCATGGCATGAGTCGGCTATTACGTACATATATACGAGCTTATTACTATACTATCTAAATCATGGAACCGAGGGAATCGATGGCATTTTGGCTTAATCGTTGCACCCTGAGCCTGCGATGAGCTAACGCAAACTCGATTTCTCGACTACGAAAAAAACAGAAAAAAGGGAATTTAAGACACTTGGCCTTACAGGCCAGTGTAATTACTTTATGGTTTCCGTGTTTGGATGGCCTGATCCAAACAGGCGGGAATGTTGCTTGAGTTAAGTGTTTCGTGTTTCGCGCGCTTTTCTCAACTCTCATAACATTCCAGCCTGTTTGGATCAGGCCATCCAAACACGGAAACTATAAAGTAATTGAATAATCACAATTGCTGTAAAAGATAAAATAGTCTAGGCTTAGTATGTAATTGTAGGTAAGCGCAATATGTGATGCAAAGCGAATTTAATCTTATCCTGTCTCCACATGTAAATTTGCACTATAATAAAGAAATCTTAGTCAACAATTAATGAACATCGACTAATCATATTTAGTATAAACCTACTAGTAGGCTATCACATATCGTGCCTTCTGATTGGCTACGCTACTAGTAGGCTATTAGCGATAGCCTACTAATAGAAAATTCAAAATGGCGGAAAATTGTGTCTGATGATTTTTTGGACGACTTGTTGAACAATTCTGTACTAAAAACCTCCCGAAAAAAGCAACAAAAATGTGGAATGGCAATTTTTAAGGGTAAGAAAATAGACAAAATAACATACATTCAATGAAATTTTAAAATTAAAACTGAATTTTGTAAAACATTTTACGCGAACAAAAACTAAATTATTTGTTTATCTTTAATGGTTTTAAAAAGTTTTTTGTGTATTTTTGTATTGTGTTTGCAGCCTAGTTGTAAATTAATGTTAAAGTTTATACTAAAACAATTAGACAACTCAGCCTCGTTGTCTATGAGCAAATAGTCAACTCGGCTTTGCCTCGTTGACTATTCGATCATAGACAACTCGCTCGGCCTCGTTGTCTAATTGTTAATGAGTAAATCCTAACGTACATATCCACAGTGTCAGTGGTTAAAGCCGCTTCCAAGAAGCAGGCATCTTTTAAACTTCAGCGCACTATTGCATCTGAATTACTATGCGTATGAACGAGATTTTTTCACATTCGGAAAGATCATGCTTTTAGCTGTTTAATGATATCTTCTTCATGCCAAATGGATAAAAAATCAGCAAATACGAATTCCATAAAAAATGTTGGTCAGAATCGCATATTTCCACCGTTGAGATTTGGGTCTAAAACCATTGAAAATGAACCCCCTTTGGTACTTAAGTTGATATATACATATTTATAATTATTATTAAGTTGGAATAAATCTAAGGCCCGGTTTAGACGCAGTGCTTTTCATGAGCCGTACTTAATAATTTGCGCTGCTTCACTTCGAAACCTGGGGCGAGTGACATTTCATAATAAGAAAAAAGGGTTTATCACATACAATCTTGGCATTTCTGAGCGTCAACTAGTTTGCGGTTATTAAAAATTTTAACCGCTTTTTGAAAAGCCTTATTACTACAAACATAGCATAATGCTTGGATATAATGTATGGGAAAACGAGACCTATAGGCTTAGGGCGAGTTTTCCACGTTATTCAAATTTTCCCAAACTACTACAAGTGTTTCTATAGCTGTATAGGTCACACATAATAAATGTTTTATATTTATTTCATGATATAACTAAAAAAATATTTGTAGTAGTAAGTGGGAAGGTTTTTGTATTTTGACTGAAACATTTACAAAATGAGCTGAGTAGGTAAAATTCTTTTTAAAGTTTCTTAATTTGCATTAAAATTGTTTTGTTTACGATTGTAAGTTTAGGCGGGAAATTTCCAGTGTAGAAACTCGCTACTCGACCAATCAAAACTCGCGTACTATAAATGTTCTATTTTATCATAATTTATGCATTTGGTACGGCTCATGTAAAGCACGGCAGTATAAATCAACATGTGCTTCAGCCGTGTAGCACGCCTGAACCAGGCGAACTA
>CACRXK020009180.1:0-19553 GCA_902702795.2 Paramuricea clavata
GCATCCAAATTTGCTCCAAAATTTATGCTACACATATTTGTATTTGAAATAAAAGAAGGAAAAAACGCACAAAAAGTAAAATATATTAACCGTAATTTATCAATAATTATTGGAGGAGGATAGCAATGGCCGAAGGCCACGTGTGTGGAGGCATACACTTTTGAAAATTTTTGAAATTTGAAGCACAGAAATGCCATTTCCTGCATTCTGAGCATCCAAATTTGCTCCAAAATTTATGCTACACATATTTGTATTTGAAATAAAAGAAGGAAAAAACGCACAAAAAGTAAAATATATTAACCGTAATTTATCAATAATTATTGGAGGAGGATAGCAATGGCCGAAGGCCACGTGTGTGGAGGCATACACTTTTGAAAATTTTTGAAATTTGAAGCACAGAAATGCCATTTCCTGCATTCTGAGCATCCAAATTTGCTCCAAAATTTATGCTACACATATTTGTATTTGAAATAAAAGAAGGAAAAAACGCACAAAAAGTAAAATATATTAACCGTAATTTATCAATAATTATTGGAGGAGGATAGCAATGGCCGAAGGCCACGTGTGTGGAGGCATACACTTTTGAAAATTTTTGAAATTTGAAGCACAGAAATGCCATTTCCTGCATTCTGAGCATCCAAATTTGCTCCAAAATTTATGCTACACATATTTGTATTTGAAATAAAAGAAGGAAAAAACGCACAAAAAGTAAAATATATTAACCGTAATTTTTATATTTATTGGAGGAGGATAGCAATGGCCGAAGGCCACGTGTGTGGGGGCATACACTTTTGAAAATTTTTGAAATTTGAAGCACAGAAATGCCATTTCCTGCATTCTGAGCATCCAATTAAATTTGCTCTAAAATTTATGCTAAATATATTTGTATTTGAAATAAAGGAAGGAAAAAACGCGCAAAAGTAAAAAAATATTAACCATAATTTATTTCAATACTTATTGGAGGAGGATAGCAATGGCTGAAGGCCACGTGTGTGGCCGACATACCAGGTATGAATAGGAGGCCTCTGAGGGCATACTTCCCCCGAAAATGTTTGAAATTTGAAACCCAGAAATGCCATTTTCTGCATTCTGAGTATCCAAATTATTCATCTGATCATCTTCATTACTTAGTGGTAGAAAAACGTAACAATTTAAATCGATTTTGTTAAACAAGGACAAAGGATAAAGCCTAAAACTTACTTTCTGTTTATCTATTTGTTTTTCTTTACTGGTTTGTTTGTATAATTTAGGAAAAAGGAACTTTTCCTTGGGGGTGGGGGTGGGAAAATATGATTTCGTGGGGGGGGGCACAAGGGAGGACTGGTGGGCATTTGCCCCACCCCACTCCCCACCCAGCTTGTATGATAAAAAAGGCCCTTGTACAAAACGATTAACAGTTGGTGAAGCGCTCGTGTACTGAAAAAAGGTTTGAGGTTGTAATAACACAATTATAGGGAAATTTAAGGAATTGTAATATAAAAGCAACTCAAATTTAACTTGATTGGGAGAACTTGTTTCTTCTGTAATTGTGCAGCATGCGCGGAACACCTCACCCCCAGCATATGACTATAATATCATGAAATTGTTTCTTTATTAATCAAAAATTAACAATTATTCGCCGAAGGCGAAGTGATTACCGGTGAATATTCACCGAGACGAAGTCGAGGTGAATATTCACCGTGATCACTGAGCCTGAGGCGAATAATTGTTTTAGTATAAATTTTTAATGAATCAAAAACAAAATATCCAAATATCAGTTCAATTAAAATTTAGTTCAATAAATATCAGTTCAATTAAAATTATTGTCACTAATAGTATTGCAGTGTTTCTTGTACGCACACGCTTTCAAAATGGCTTCTTGTGTGACTTTATTGCTTTATTACAAAGTTGTTTTTATCGGTTTCGGCTTAGAATATAAACATAATAACGAAATGACTTTTTTACCAGACTTAGAATTAAAAAATAGTTTCTGTTTAGCATTATTTTTTTCAGGAAATGGCTGAGAAATTTGGTAAAACAAAATGTATAAACATATCGTTCGAAATAAAGTTTTAATAACACTTTTCACTGTATATACCGCGTTTCAAACTAGCTTAGCTAGCATGTCTGCATTTCAACATGTTTAGCTCCGTTACTATGGTGATGCTAAGGCGTTCTTCTAGGAAAGAAGCGGCAGATTTTCTGCTCTAACAAGAATATCTGGCACAAGATCTATAGTATAAAATGTAATTTGTTACTTATTTTGGCATAATTATTAACTGTAAAAAAGTACATTTCACAGAGGCACCGGTACCAGAACTCAATAGCCTCAATAGAAACAAACCCTTTATACTTTATTAATTTATCATGAAGTGTAGTTTCTGTTGGAATCATATGGCATTTCGCTGTTATTGTACTTGTTTACATAATGTTATATGAAGTATTACTGTTTCTTACCTTCAACAAAAGTCTCCAAGGCGAAGAAAGTGGACGATAAAGTATTTTCGGTATGAAGTTCATTTCTTTCTAAAAATATAGACTACTTGGATTGAACAGAGTTTCCCCAAAAGGTGATACTATAGAAATTATCCTATTGTTGTAATTTGAATGCCTGAACACAAAGAGTGCGTAAACACAATTGAATTGAATTTTTAATTACCAGGCGCATGAAATCCTGTGCTTAACAACAATAGGATAATTTTTATAGTGTCACTTTTTTGGGACACCCTGTAACTAGATCGTTTGGTTTCAAAACACATAGCTAAAGTAGTCCAAAAAGAAAGAAAGAATATTGTTAGTGATATTAATTTGATGATTGTACTCAATGTTCTCCTATGTAAACCTGTTACTCGTATAACTTTAAAGTAAGCAAGCTAGTTTTCGAAAGATTCGTTAGTTCTTTATCGATATACCAGTTAATTTTCAAATGTTCTCGTTGTCTTAACTCTCTCAAACTTTCTACCGACCCTAGATTTCTTCTATAGTGACAAATAACGCCGCCAATGTTTGCCTTATAGAAGAACGCCTCAATTACTTATTAATGTATGACGACCACTTGTTTATTATTATAAAAACAAACATCGACTATTTCTGTTGTCGTGAAGGAATTGGCATGATATTCGCTTTGTATTCCAGAGATACATCTCCCCCCCCCCTCCCTTTCTCCCTACACACCAGCGCTCGTGTACTTTGCCATCATGCAGATCTAGTGAAGTTTCTTTGTCTTAAATAAAATTGAAAAGGAAATAAAACTCACGATAACTTAATATAACCTAACCTTACCGTCATACAGAAAGTTCAAAAATTGTGCACGAAAACTGTAGAAAATTATTCACAAGTTATAAACATAGGGAACAAATTGAGATGAACCATTTGGTTTTACGGATTTGGGAAAAGACAAACACTCGCTGAGAATGAAGAAACTATATCTTGCAACAAACGTAGTGCAAATTACTTTGGCTGAACCTCCAAACTATTAACTTGTCAACATGATACGTGCGCAGAAATGTAAAAGCTGAGAGAAACACTTGAAAAGCCAGCAATCAGTTCGCCTGTTGCACTAAAAAAAGATCTATTGGTGTTGCTAATAACATCGAATTACTTAACCTAAAATAATACGTCAAGACACCGCCTTCTCCAAGAAGCCATGCGGTGGTGTGCACTTTTATGTCCAAGAAAGAAAGAAAGAAAGAAAGAGCGACGTCATTAGTTGTATTCCAATTTTACACTGAATGTGCCCCGTGAGACCTGTTACTCGTAGCTTGATATATTAGACAACTCTGCAAGTTTTGATATTTAACAAAATTAATATAAAACATTTTCCATGTTGATATACAGTTATATCAAAACGAGTGGAAATTGGGAAAACGAGAAATTGTGTGAAACCCGACGCCCGAAGGGCGGAGTGTTTTCACACAATTTCCAGTTTCCCAATTTCCACGAGAGTTGATATAACTATATATCAATATGGAAAAAAGACTTATATTTGTTTTATAATATGGAACAAAGAAACATAAAGAAATAAATTTTTCCACGTTTCCGTGTTGACATTGAGTTATATCAACACGGCTCTTAGCCAATCAGCGTTCAGAATTTACAAATGCTATATTATAGTATGTACTAGTCATCATTAGTTGCATAAAATGATTACGTGCACGTTGTTTTGTGATATACAGCTATTTCAATTAAGCTTGTCCACGAGCAAAGCGGAAAAGTCGAATACGAGCGCGAAAGGCTTCTGGGAATTGCTACAAAATTAATGAATTTTCATAGCGATTCCCAGCAACCTTTCACGCTCGTATTCGACTTTTTCGCTTTGCTCGTGGACAACCTTAATTAAAATAGCTGTATACAAACTGATTGTCAAATGTCCCATTCCCCTTTACTATCTTCAAGCAAACTTCCTGCTAACTGAAATTATTAGTTCTATAGCGGCAAACACCACCTCTAATGATTGCCGCCCACAAACAATATCCTATTACTTATTGATTCAGACCAGTTGTTGGTTATAAATAAAGATATAAATAGAATGTCGCTCAATGATTGGTTCATATTATTCTTAATTGAGCAGCAATGCAAAATCTATAAGAACAGTGTAAAAATCTGTAACAATTATAGGGCAACTTATGCATGTGATTTCTCAAAAAACGACTGAGACTAAAATCAAGCAATCAGCTCCTTACGAAAAATTCTTTAAGAATTTGTATGGGAATTAATCGGATAGGATATTGTATGGGATTTTCGGACTTTTCCAATAGGAATTCTTAGAGGAATTTCCATAGGATTTCCTAAATGAATTCTTATAGAATCGTAAAATAATTCCGATAGAACATAAAGGAATTCCTATAGAATCCTAAAAGAATTCCTATAGAATCCAAAAGTTATTCCTATAAAATCTTAAAGGGAATTGGCAATATATTTTTTATTTTCTCATTTGAAAGAACTTTTGAAACTATTTATTAACTTCTCTTACCGATTCTTCATATCTTGCTTGGTTCTTGAAATATTTTCACTTGAAGTAATGCGATGTCAGCCATCTTGGATAATTTTTTATCTCATTAACGGTAGTTTTGGTGACGTCACAACAGGGATTAACCATATAAAACTATTCGTTGCTGACCAAATATTAATTGGTAGATGTTTTAAAGGTTTCAAATAATTTTGATATTTCCAAGGGCATACGCAGTATAAATTTTGAGTGCAAAATGATTAGTGGTTGTCTAGATAAAAATATTGCATGACCCTGGTTGTGATGTAACATGCATATCTACAAAAATCCAAGATGGTGGACATTTCATTTCTTTCGATTAAAATATTTGTAGAAGTAAGCAAGATATCAAAAAACGGTAAAAGAGTTTTATATATGGTTTTAAATGTTCTTTCAAACGAGAAAATAAAAAATATATTGCCATTTCCCTTTAAAGGATCGAATTCCTATAGAATCTGAATGCAGGTCAACTACTGCGAAGGTCTAAAAATCCTGTATGTTAATCCTATAGGAATTCCTCATAATAATCCTATAGGAATTCCTATAGGATTTTCATGAGAAATTCCTATAGGATTAACATACAGGATTTTTAGACCTTCTCAGTAGTTGACCTGCATCTAAGGACGAAAGCGCCAGACTTATAGCTTTATTAATATCATTATCGAGACGTAAGCATAAGCAAAATCGCTGAATCCTTGCCTATTGGTTGCCGCTTTTGAATTTCCTTAGGCAAAATATTTGGTTGTTATTGGTTGTGACTGAACGGGACTAAATCCTGAATAAATTGAATATCGATACATGCATGTATTAACCGTCCTGAAGTTATTACTAATGTTGAAACATCTATTCCCGAACAGTGCAAATTTCCAACCGATCATTATGTCGTCGAATTTCAGATCAAACTTAAATTTAAACGAGCTAGGAATGTCAAACGTCGAATTTACAACTACAAACTGGCAAACTTTGAAGGCTTGCGTAGCTGCTTGTCCAATGTACCGTTTGAGAACGCTTTCTCGGATGATATTGTCCAATACTGGTCGGATTGGAAAGACTTATTCTTGACGGCTGTGAATAAATTCGCCCCTGTTAAAACCATTAAAGATATAAATTCCCCGGCCCCATTGGATTGACGGCGAAGTTCGTCAGCATGTCCGTAAGAAATACGCTGCACTCAAGAAATTCCGCCAGAATAGATCCATAATCCGTAAGCAAAAGTTACGTTGTATAAGTCAAAACATCAAGAGTTGATCAGAAAAAAACATCGCGAATATGTAGAAAGAGTTGAAAGTTCGTTCAACAAAACCCCGAAGATTTTCTGGAGCTACCATAAAGGTATTCTACACTATAAGGAACAACACAACGCGGTAGTTATACTTACAAAGATATTACAGCCAAAACTCCTGCAGAGAAAGCTGAACTTTTTAATTCATACTTCTCATCTGTGTTTACCCTCAAAATCCACAACTGACATTGACAATAACTTAGACTCTTTTGATTCCGATACCCAAATATATGATATATATAATCTGGACATCTCTAAGGCAAGCGGCCCAGGTGGCATTCCAGCAAGAATTCTAAAGGAATGTAGCTACCAAATTGCACCTAGCATTTGTGACCTGTTCAATCATTCGCTACGCACTGGGCGCCTTCCCTCCCAATGGAAATCCAGTGACGTAGCTAGCGGTCCTGCTTGTCCTGCCCAGCAGGACTAAAAATTTCCAAAAATTTCCTTACTAAAACATTGCTTTATTTATCTTGAAACTTTAAAAATTTATCATTATCAGTTGTCATTTTGTCTCATTTTCTCGTCTTTTTCGTTATTAATTTTTAAACAGTTTTTCGCATTCTGTTATATTTACGCAATTTTATAGCTTGCCGCCGTCTGTTACCTAGCAACTGCAACTCTACATTGATTTACACGCGACTCGTATTTCAGTCCTGCCATTTTCAAATGGCAGGACTTGCTAGTATATTTCATAGTAAATTCATACAAGAAATCTTGGTTTCTGATTGGATAATTAGGTCTGCGCATGCTCAAACTGACTGTTTACAAATGCGAAGTCCTGCTCTCTCGAAATGGCAGGACTTGGCCTTGTATTGTCTTTACTTGCGAGCTTTCCGCGTGACTAAACCCACTTTTTACTAATTCTGTCGAGATTACTCATGTGATGAATATGGAAATCAACGAGTGTGGAAGCCCAATGTGATTTTGATATAATTTCTGCCTTCTGCTAAGATATTTTAGCTCACGAAATGCATGTGAACAGACTCGACTGATGATTGTGTATTTTTATAATACAATATAATGGGGAATACAAACTTCATTTGTGAAGCCTGTACGTCGTATTAATATAAAGTAAGAACGTAATATTTACTGCCAGTTCACCTGCTTTCTGCATTTGAAACGAGCACTTATATTGAGTTTAATTTTAAAATTGATATACTGTACCAATTCACACTGTTTATGTAGATATTTGGCCTCATAGACTATATTATGTGAGGTTGGATTATGTGTTGATCAAGTGAAAGATCGTATTACAGACGCGTATTGTATACATGATATTTTCTCTTTGCCTCCTACATTATATTTTCAGTTAATTAAGTTGAAAATATATAGTGAAATATGATAAAAAAAATGCTTGGTTTCAAAAAGTTGCAAATTAATTTTTTTTCTAAAAAAAATTATCAAAAATTTTCCGCTAATCACGCAATTTTTTATGTTCCCTTTGGAGTATTTCGCCGTGAAATCGCAGGAAATGGCCATTCCAGATTTCTAAAATTCAAAATTTCCCGGGGGAGCATTCCCCTGGACCCCCCTAGAATGGGTGGGTGTTAGAGCAG
Source organism: Paramuricea clavata (assembly GCA_902702795.2). Classification (NCBI taxonomy): domain Eukaryota; kingdom Metazoa; phylum Cnidaria; class Anthozoa; order Malacalcyonacea; family Plexauridae; genus Paramuricea; species Paramuricea clavata. The sequence goes on from CACRXK020009180.1 coordinate 7,808, forward strand.
GACTAGTCAAATTTCGCTAGCTACGCCACTGTGGAAATCAGCTGATGTTACACGTACCCATTCACAAGAAAGACATTAAAGAGTCAGTTGAAAATTACAGAGGCCGATTTCCCTCCTGCCTATCATCAGCAAAGTTTTAGAACGTTGTGTTTCCAGGAGATTCATACGATCACGTCATCCACCTCATCACACCATCACAACACGGTTTTCTTAGAAATCGTTCGTGTATCACTCAGCTTGTCCAAGTTCTTCACTCTGTTGGTCAGTGTCTTGACAAAAACATTCAGTCTGATATAATTTACCTTGACTTTGGCAAAGCTTTTGATTCTGTAGATCATCAAATACTTCTAAGAAAACTCAAGTCATATGGCGTTACATGGCGTCTTCTCGACTGGTTTCGCGATTATTTAAGCGGACGTATCCAAAGAGTTGTTGTCGAAGATGTCCCATCAAGCTGGGTTCCTGTTATCTCCGGCGTGCCACAAGGAAGTATCTTGGGTCCGATACTTTTTGCAATATCCAATGGCTCTTCGGAAGCTATGTACGCTGATGATACAAAGTTGTTTAGAAACATCAACTCTACGACTGACGGTGATTGTCTACAAGAATCCTTATCAAACCTGGACACGTGGAGCCATGATAATAACATTAAGTTCAACGCATCGAAATGTAAGGTTTTGAGCGTGACTTGAAAGAAAAATCCCGTGACTTACGGCTGTCATCTGGGCTCATCCTCGTTGCTTCGCGTTCGGAAGGAAAAAGATCTCGGCGTCATCGTAACAGACAATCTCTTGTGGGACACTCATATTCAAATGATAACAGCTAAAGCTAACAAGATGCTTGGTCTCCTAAAGAGAACTTGTCCTTTATTGACGGATATCAAAATCCGGCGTTCATTATACCTATCGCTTGTAAAGTCGAAGTTATGCTATGGTACTGAAATTTGGTCTCCATCCAATGTCTCCCTCAAAGTCAAGATCGAAAGAATACAACGACGCGCGACAAGATGGATCCTAAGATCAAGAATAGGTGAGATATCTTACCAGGAGAGATTTTATGCTGCCGCTGTGTTATGACAGCAGGGCATTTTCTAACTATATAACTGGGGGGGGGGGCAAGCCCCCCCCCCCCCAACACCCATGGCGGCCCCCCACTCAACCATTTTGGCCCCCCAGTCAAAGTCCATTTTCTCTAAAATATAAGCAAAACACATACCTAATTTTAGTGTGCAGTGATCACCAATTTGTGCAGTGATAAAACTGAAATGTGCAGTGATAAAATGTAAAATGTGCAGTTATAAAATTTGCTGTGATAAGTTAATTAACAAGAAAATGAGGCAATGAGCAGAAGTACTGAACTAAAAATTCGTCTTCACACTTGACAGTATTAATCAAAGCATTTTGATTAATAACAGAAACGTCCGCACTAATATTATACTTTAGGTTCATCAGATGAACAAAGTCTCTGACCAAAGATCTCTTTATGAGCTTGAATGATGAAGTGAATGATACTTATCTTTTTGTAATTAGTGTGTAATCTTCAGAATTCTATAGAATGTCTCCGCGCATTGCATAAAATTCCCTTTAAGAAAGCCTAAATTCAAAATATTCTGTGGGTGTATGACCCTGGAACTCCTCTAGAGGATTGTCTCTCCTAAGCTGCCTTTCATTTGGCAATTCGAAAATATTTCTTTCCTGAAAGCAAGTGATTATGAAATTATGCTGTCATAGATAGTTGTAACTGTAGGTGCTGTTAAGGCCGCCCATAGGGATGGAGGCGGCAATTTTTCCTGGGGCCTCAGTTAAAGCGGGCCCAAATAAAGAATTACAGTAAAATATATATAGATATAATTGTCAACAGACTTCCAGAATGCAGGATTTGGCCATTTATGAGACCTCAGAATTAAAAATTTTCCCGGGGGAAATGGCCCCGGATCCCTGATCATAGTGTTAGAAGATGGAATCACCAGGGGCCCCAAGTCAAATTTGGCCCTGGGTACCCAAATTTCCCTGGGTGCTGTGCAGTGTATGTTCGTTTTGACATTTTTGAATATCAATTGTAGCCTGTTTTGTGGATACACATTATTATAAAGGTGTGTTCAGAAATTTTCAGGGCGTGCTTCTGCTTAGCTAAACTTTGCGCAAAAATGTGCAGTGATAAAAAATTCTTAAAATTAGGTATGGCAAAACATGGAATTTAGAAGGGAGGTTTGATATTCTAGTAACTGAAATTTGCTTTGTGAATCTTATGTCCTGTCTTTTAACATTAATGCTAAACATCGTGTTGTAAATACCTTATTAGATTTTAAACATTTTCCAGTGGATTGCATTTCCCAGACCCTATAGATTTGAGTTGTTGAAAGGCTCGGCTAAACAAGTTAGTGACCGCAGGGGGCGTAGGAGGCAGGGGGAAACGGGCCCCCAAACCAGTGTTTTATAAGAGGGGATAATTTTGGCCCCCCCACAAAAAAAAAACCAATTGATTTCGTAACTAGAAGTATTTGAAATCGTATATATATATATATATATATATATATATATATATATATATATATATATATATATATATATATATATATATATATATATATATATAATCAAATATCTGCTTGTAATCGATATTTTGATACTGACAACATTTCTCGTAATAATCCATCCTGACTCACGGATACTGATAGACTCACAAATCATAATGAAATAATCAATGAAAGGGCCTAACAAAAGAGGTAGAGAAGACTGTGAAAATGCCATTTCCGACGATTTAGAGACACAAAATTTTCAAAATTTCCCCGCTCTGTGCCAACCATGGTGGCGCTTCGTGGGAGTTGAGTCCTCTAAGTTTATCAAGCTGGCTCCCTGAGTGACCAAGTTGTGGTATCTACATAAACATACCATGCAAGTACTTCACTGAAGGTTCAGTCTATCTACAGCATTATGCAATGCTGTATATCCAAAAATCTGTTTCAGCTAGAAAATGCAGGAATTGCAGTCATAGGGGTAGAAAAATACAAAATTTTCTGGGGGAGAATACCCCCCCCCCCCCACTATTAAATGCGATACCACGCCTATCATTTCTCCACACTTGGTATAGTATGGTCCCTTTTTGTAGATGCCCCCCCCCCCACTGACGAATTCTTAAGAAATGCCCTGTATGACAAAGAAATTCAAGACTTGGTCTTCTTTTATAAGGCTCTATACGGTTAGGTAGACTTAGACATAAGCAATTATGTTAGTTTTATTAGTCATGATCGTTCTCGACTAACCTTATAAATCCTAGCCTATTACTTCAAATGCCGTTATGTAGAACAACTACATTTAAAAACTCTTACTTTAATCGAACAGTTCATTTATGGAACGCAGTGTATAGAAGTGCATGCGTCACCTAATAGCCTCGTGACATTATTTACTTTTAAGAACTTTCTTCGTCAGACTTATTCGTTTTTATGTAATTCGGTTTTTGAAGTAGACATGCCATGTACCTGGTCTCTTGTTCGGGACTGCCCATGTCACAGAAATTAAAATAATGTATAGTTCTTTGATTGAAGTAAAGTTCGTTTCGCGTACATGCCCAAGTCACATGTTTTCAAAACCAAGTTTTATTTTCTGTACAATTTTTCCAAAATCTACGTTTTACGTATTTGGGAGATTAGCTTGTGAGGCCTACTCTGGGGCGGTAAATCGCCCTAAATCGCCTAAAATGGCCCTAAATCGCCTAAAATCGCATTAAATCGCGGGTTAAAATTGTCGAATTTCTCTTAAATCGCCTAAAATCGCTTAAGATCGCTTAAAATCGCCAACATGCATTCTGCTTGATACATTCAGTCCATGTACTCAAGCTTGTCAATTGCTGCTATTTTACGGGAAAATCATGTAATCCAGCTGCTTTGCAATCAAAAGTAATGTAACATGAATTAGCAATCAAATAAGTGGATTAGGCTGACAATATTTAGTCACCCAATAGGCACCGGTCATTGACAAAAACAGAGCCTTTTTCTGCTTTATGCAGACTTTACAATAATTAGGTAATTCTGGGATCTAAAAGACCCATAGATTCCATACACTACCAGCAACAAAATTGAGCTAGTTACCAGAATGAGCTAATTTCATTATTGGTGTAAATGGAGGCTGGGCTACAATTTATATGGATTATGGAGGCTGGGCTACAAATTAATCTATAATCTACATGGCTTCTTAAAGCCTAATTGCTGTTATTTAGAACAACAGTAGGAGACTACGAAAGTCAATGAGTACGAGTGTTGATTTATATAATAAAGTCATCTTGTAATTTGTGCACTGTTGCATGCAAGATCGAGCACTGCCATTGTATGCAATGGTTGTACTTCAATCGACATATGTATGGTTATACTCTAGCTCCTAGTTATAATTATAGTGGCTATCAAACGAAAAATATACGTGAGGTTATGAGCGATTTGCAACTCTCGTCTATTAAATTTTCCAGACCTGTATATACAATAAACAGTAAAACAATGATTACATCTTACATACCATACAATAGATCTTTTGTTGTTGTTTGTTTGCAGAACCTAAAACCACGATGTAGTGCGCCATTTGTTTTATAACACTGTATTATTATTTTTTAATTTTAACTAGTAATTTAGAATTCCTACCATTTATATACGATATACTTCATGTAATTTAAACATTACGGCATTACGCCGACAGTTTCCGAATGCTTTATAAATATGTTTGTAGCATGAAGAAAGCACGAGATTGAAACAGTTTAAATAAAATGCAAGCTAAATAAAGAAGTTTTGACATGATACAAAACAAGACAATTTTACTTACAAGGGTGACAAGGTAATTTATAGGATTATAGCTTATTTTGGAAATCAAATATTTATTATATTTTGCAATTTTAACTCGACATAAATTAATAATATTAAAGTTTAAGACATGTGTAGTGCATGCCCCTTAAGTAGAGTATATTAACTGTTTACAATAATTGTGGTATATAATGTAGCCATGAATGACCACATGACCCCACAAGATGAACCCCAATAGCTTCTAAATAGAGAATGGGTGAAAAGTTCATGAATATTGAGCTTTATATGTGAATCAGGTTAAATACAATAATTAGTTAACCTAGCTTTATATAAAATGTACATACATGTTCTAATAATTGTATTTTGCCTCATACAATGCATATATGTGTGTGGAAACATTACATTATTATTCAGCTCACTCCCCACATTGGGACTTTTCAGTGACCGATTACATCAAGTACTATGATTACTTATGTTAGCCTAGACTATTTATCTTTACAACAATGAGGTATGACATTACTTTCCTAACTGTGTTTATCCTAACCCACCCTGCCAATTTTGCCCTGTGGGAGGAAACCGGAGCAAAATATAAAATTCAATTCCTTTGAAAACACCTAAATTGCAATCCCTAAAACTTAAATTTTTTTCTTATATCGCCTTAAATCGCCTAAAATCGCAGTGCTTGAAAGTCCCAGTTTTTCCTTAAATCGCCTAAAATCGCCCAAAATCGCATTATATCGCAGCGATTTAAGGCGATTTACCGCCCCAGAGTAGACCTTTTGTGGGTATGCATAAATCGAGCTTTACCTCAACTATAATTTATCAGTGTAATGTAAATTTAATTGTAAAGTTAAGTTTATAAGGGAGATACCTATTTATCGTTATTGTTAATATTCCCAATAAAGTTATAAAGTAAAATGTTAATGCGAGTCTTTCAAACTTGTAGCTCGATCGATTGTATGAATAGATGTACTCATATACGCAAATATTTCTCGTGGCAAGATTCGAAGAGAAAATGGGTTCCCAACGATCTAATTCTCAGATATAGAAAGAAGTGCGAGTTAATGACTTGATGTATACAGTTTATTACTTGATGTTTTGCAGACCTCGATCAGTAATCAGATCACATGGCCAAGGGAATTCATACATATCGTAAATCCGCAATATTCTTTATATGAATAGAGCAATATGTATTGCTTTACTGGCTATAATTATACCGTGCCATTGGATTGCGCATATAGGTAATAATAATATATATACATAATATTTAAAGTCCCAAAGACAAAGTCACAATAACGGTGTACTATTTGTAGACTAGCTGGCAATAATACAATTTGCCTTAAAATATCTGTCAATAGGATATTTTTGCACTTAAACAACTCTAAAATGAAACGCAGTTGTGTTTCAGTTATTTTCGTTTTGGTTGGAAATGCACGCAATTTACCGCTATGTACATGCATGCATATGACTATGACTTGCACCTGTATAATACCGGCCCGAGAATGGAATTTGCAGAGGCGAGCAATAATTTGATTTTCATCCATATCATTACAAATAATCTGCATACCTTATTATAGGAAATTAGTGATACACTATATTAACGCGACATAAATTAACGCGACATCAAATTAACGCGGATTGCTCACCTATGTCTTATAAAACATGATTATATTAACACGAATCTGATCTCCATGGTTGACAAATTAATTAAATTAACGCAAATCGGAAAATATAGATCCAACAACAACAAAGGTTTAATGTTAAACACACTACCAATTAAAACAGTAAATTTAAAAATTAAACGAAGAAACTACCGTGCCCGTGGGGACAGTGGTATAGATCAAAATAGTAGTTTAGGCAATATTGTAATGTAGGCAAATGTATATATTAAAGTACATACAGCTTAGCATTCCATTAAGCAAACGGGTCTAAAGATGGTGCAACACCCGTACTTCGAGCTTCTTTTATTGCCTCTGTAATGCCAGAAGTTCTCCATCCGTTCAGGATTATCTGCTTTCCTTGTTCTTGGCGAAGGAAATCGTACACGGTTATCATCAGCTTTCCATGCATTGGGCTTCAATGTTGACAATTTCAGGTCAACCTCTATCGTATTAACATCTCTTTGTGGGTTTTACAGCATTGCTTCAGTGATGGTTGATGGGAAGTAGTCACTAAAACCACGCTTTTCCATTTTCTTCACAGATGCATTTGTAGTTAGGTATAATGGCTGCAAAATATGTGTCATATGTTTGATAGCAAGATTTTCTAGTTCACGAATGACTTTTTCGGATGATTGTGCCTTGAACGCATCCATTACATGCAGCAATGTGCTTTGATTTTCGGGTAGACCTAACCCTTCTTTAACTTTGATGATGTAGGGAGCAATGATGTCATTTAACAAACGCATCCAGTGTTTAGTATTGTAACTTAAAAAGAAACCTGCAGGAAATTTGACTGCTCTTAGTGATCTAAGGTAAATCAGTCTTTCCCTAAATCAATCTTTCCCTGATCAGTCTTTCCCTGGTAAATCAGTTGGAATGGCAAGATACAGTAGCTTCACTTAGTGTTTTTGCTAAAGTGGCAGTTATAGCACGTTTGTCATTGCTCCCTTTTCTTGGGATATGCTTGGAATTCTTTTCAGCCATCGCGACGTTTTCAGTCGGTACATATTTAGATGGAGTTTGATCGACATTGATGACTAATTTATCTGAAATTTTGTGTTTGATTGTAGATGACACAATATCGTGTAAACACTTTGCCTTCACTTCCAACCACGTCGATTGTATGATAACAGGTCTTGGCGCTGTCACCATTCTGCAAGTCAAGTTTATCCCTTTGTAAAGGGACTGTAACCAACCGTTCGTAATCACAAAATCCAAATAATTGCAGCATAATTCATCAAGGCGGACGGTCATGCTAAGGTTAGCTCTATAGACATTCCCAATACTAAATTTAATGTTGGAAATGTGAATTTAGACGATATTCGAACGTATAAAAACAGCAACACTCTTGTCTATGATGGGAAACGTTTAAAGTGGAACTTCAACTATGATGAACTGGAGACTTTTATTCAAAATACCGTTGGTTTGAGCGGTAAATGGATTTCACCTGGCGGGAACTCTAAGAAGTTTATAAGCAGCACAGATCTGACAATAACTTGGTATCGCGGCAAACAACGAACAGTAGTTGTCCAAGGTAGAGAAGGGGAGTCTTTAAAGGAATTACTGGTAAGCCTAAATAGTGAACTTATGTTGCCCCATCAGAGTGATACAGGCATACAATCTGCCGAAGTCTCAGTAACAACAACTTGCACCGGTGATAGAAGCGAAGTAAGCAACCTAACAACCGAGAATAATGATTGTGGAGCCGAGATTGCTGTCGCCAAGATAGATGTAATATCACCTATTGATAATTCGTCGCTTGCGGAGCTTGAGAATTTTATTGACGATTCATTTTGTAATATTATGAACTCCCGACACAGTGAAGTAACGAAGGGTACTGTGGATCAAGTATTTGTAAATTCTACACCCTTTAAACAACGTGAGGGCGACAACACCACTACAATTAAAGCATTATTTGACAATTTTAAGAGAAGTTTGAATATGAAATATCAAACTTATTGGCTAAACTCACTAAGCAAGACGAAACTATCAATACAAATAAACAAGACATATGCAAATTGCGTGAAGAAAATTTGCATCTCAAATCACGTATCTCCAAATTAGAAGGAAATATGGCCTCGGCCTCCATAGAAAAATCCCCTGGTGCTATTGAAATATCGTCTATCACACCTACAACGCAGTACGTTCCCATAAGCACTAAGAAAAAGGCCAACGAAGACCAACTACCGGAAAGTAATGTGCCTAATATGCAGTTCAATTCAGAAGTTAGTGTACCTACTTATGGAAATTTGACCTCACAACCGCGAACCCAGCAGACAAATAAGAATCGTTACGACCGCCCCCCAAAGAATTCCACTCCTTGTCCATTTCTTTTGCGTAGAGGTTGGTGTCGAAAGGGAGACCGATGCGACTTTCAACATCTTAAACCATCTCGCGATACACATAAACATAATGTCCCCTGTCCTTTCCTGCAGAACAGAGGATTCTGTCTGAAAGACGATCGATGCGATTTCTCCCACGCTTGGGTCCCAACCAGAAGGTCGGTATTAAGAACCACTACTAGTAGCCATTTGCCACCTGCCTCTTTTTTATCCCGAGCGCAAGTACCATTGCCAACAAACGTTTACACAGCCCAACCTCCGCAGCTCCAAACGTACAGCCTACACCCATGGCGACCCCTATCTTATCCAAGGCCGTTATTAGAAATCCCACTACCATCGTCCAGTTTTCCCCGATTATCCTCCCAGATCCACCGGAACAGATTTTACTAAATCCTTCTAAACAGAGCTCCACTCCATGTATTTCCCTTGCGTCCTTTTCCACACGTATTCCTATGCTTTCCCCGATCAGCGATCTACCGGAATCGACCCCATCACGATACTCTTATTCAGTCCAAAAATTAACACACTTGAACGCATAAAATTTGTATCTACGTTACCCTCCACCAAACTACCAAACCTTTTAATTTGTAATCTCCGATCCCTCACGTCCAAGATCGACGAACTTGACGCTGTGGCGTCTTTTAATCAAACGGACATGGTCTGCATTACAGAGACTTGGTTATCCCCTGCAATTCTTGACAATTTGGTATCCTTATCCAATTTCAATCTTTTTAGGAACGATAGACTGGTTTCAAACGGCGGAGGTGTTTACGCCTACATAAATAGCAATATTTATTGTAGACGAATTGAGGAATTTGAAAACTCTTCGATTGAGTCACTGTGGTTATAAGTAAGACCAAAGAAGCTACCCCGCTCTGTCTCGGTTATCTTAGATAACGCATCTGTAAGATTTACTATATGAGGTCAATCGAGAAATTGAAAAATTCTAACCCGGCAAGATGGTGGAAAAAAGTGAAAGCCATTGGTGGTCCTTCGTCAAAAAATTCTTGGTATTCTCAGTTATTTTCTGATGATGTTCGGAATTGTGAAGAATTGGCCGAAAATTTTAATAACTTTCTTACTGCCCTTACATCACATTTCGACCCTCTAACTCTAGAACGGAAACCAGGAGGACCTAGAAGTACCAAATGATTACCTCGTCGACGCCCAACAGATCTATAGGAAATTTCGTAAAATTAAAACCACAAAATCACCGGGTCCTGAAATGTTTCCAAATAAAATCCTGAAAACATTTGCCTTTGAGCTTGCCCCAGTTATCTCGGACATTTTCAACTCATCCATGACACAAGCACCTTCCCAAAGGCATTGAAGAGATCTATTGTAGTGCCTGTCCCTAAGGTATCACCCCCAAAGAGTATTGAAGACGACCTACGACCAATATCTTTAACATCTCAGATCGCCAAAGTTATGGAGGATTGTACTTTGGACAAATTTTTTCCTGAAGTTGTAAATAAACTTGACACTAAACAATTTGCACTCCAGAAGAAATCAACAACCGACGCTTTGGTGTACCTTTTACATTCAATCTTGGTTGCTCTTGAGAGAGGTTCCTGTATTGCTAGATTGTTCTTTGCAGATTTTAAGAAAGGTTTTGATCTAGTAGATCACAATGTTATTATTAAAGAGTTAACCCTGCTTGGTACCCATCCCTCTATAATTCGGTGGATTGAAGCCTTCCTCTGCGATCGCGAACAATGTGTCCGGGTGGGAACTTCTATGTCCTCTTGGAAGAAAACAAATGGTGGCTTGCCACAAGGTACAAAGTTGGGTCCATTATTGTTTGCAGTTCTCATTAATTCCTTACTCAAAAACTGGCCTAGTAGGATCAAGGTTGTGGATGACACCTCGGCCTTAGAGATTATACCACGTTTTTCACCCAGTTTAATGCCATTTGTCGTAAATGAAATCTCGGACTACGCTTCAGAACGCGGAATGGAACTAAATTATAAGAAATGCAAACAGATGTTGATCAACTTTCTTAAATATAAAGGATCTGATGATGAAAACTTGATCTATGTTGCAGGTAAACCGGTGGAAACTGTGTCCTCTTTCAAGCTCCTAGGTGTATGGATATCAAACGACTTGTCATGGAATACTCATGTTGACATGGTATTGAAAAAGGCAAATTCTCGCTTATACGCATTGCGTCTGTTAAAAAAAGCTGGTCTTCAAACATCACACATTGTACAAATATATATCTCATTCATTAGATCCAGAATTGAATATGCATCCCCTGTGTGGTCGTCAATACCTAAATCATTATCTGACATTCTCGAATCTGTTCAGAGCGTTGAGAATAGCTTATCCAGATCTGTTATATGATGAAGCCCTGGAAATTTCAAACTTACAGTATTTGAGTACTCGTAGAGACATCTCTTGCAAGAAATTCGTCGAATGTCTGCGACGTGATGTTTCACCATAAAATCCTTTGACCAAAATTATGGAAATTCGTCCCTGGGTAAAAACTGACGATTATGGCTTAAGGAATGACAGAACGGTCGAACAATTTTTTTGGCCAGAAATCACTGAACGGCTAAATAACTTCGTGAGTAGTGTAGTATACGAAGGTGTCTAATTATTAATAAAGGTCGCGTGCAAGGGTCAAGTAAGGATATCGGATGACAATAACAAACTGGATTGCTAGACAATATACGGGACAAGAATATAGTGCATTGAATGTAGGGAACTAGAATAGGATTTAATAAAGTGATTTGTTTATACTGCTTGCGTGTCGTGATATATTACATTGGTGCCGTGACCAGGATGATTACATCAACAGCGACAACAAGAGCAAATTTGTTATCTGTTCCTGAAACATTTTCAGACGGTGATTTTGGACTCTGGTTACGAAAGTTCGAGCTGTGTTCGACGGCAAATGGTTGGAAAGAGGATGAAATGTTGAAGCGTTTACCGACGCTATTATCGGGCAAAGCGTTTGT
>CACRXK020009181.1:0-19549 GCA_902702795.2 Paramuricea clavata
TATTTGAGAATGTCTTCAAGTCTCCACTGTTCAGGAGATGATCGTTTGTCGCTATCCATGATTGGAATGAGGAGATGTCCTTCATACTTTTTATTTTATATTAATTCTGCAAGACCTTCTAAAAGTGGTCCAAGTACCAATCCCAGAAAGCCGCTTCCCCGCTGAACAAGAATTTCCTTTTTCGTCTTAAAATTTCTATCTCTGTCTGCTAAATCAGCTAGATCTTGTTCGAAAGGTCTGAGTTTGTCCTTTGTTTCTTTGGAGTATGTGAAATTTTCTATACAATGACACAAGCATCGAATTTGCTCAGCTGATGTAGAATTAAGAAGAGCTTGCTGTTGAGTTGGATGAGAAGTACATAAGAGTTCTACAAATGGTCTGTGTTTCATATAACTGCTAGTCATCTCTGTTCGGCGGTCAGCAACGGAATGAAGATTTAGTTGGAAATAACACATATATAAGGATCGGCTCGCCCTCTATAGATTAGGTCTAGACAATAGTCTTCATAGTCTTTACTATAGTCTTTCATAGTCTTTACTATAGTCTTTCATAGTCAGGACTATAGTCTTTCATAGTCTTTACTATAGTCTTTCATAGTCTTTACTATAGTCTTTCATAGTCAGGACTATAGTCTTTCATAGTCTTTACTATAGTCTTTCATAGTCTTTACTATAGTCTTTCATAGTCAGGACTATAGTCTTTCATAGTCTTTACTATAGTCTTTCATAGTCTTTACTATAGTCTTTCATAGTCAGGACTATAGTCTTTCATAGTCTCTACTATAGTCTTCGTAGTCATGACTATAGTCTTTCATAGTCAGGACTATAGTCTTTCATAGTCAGGACTATAGTCTTTCATAGTTAGACTATAGTCTTTCATAGTCTTTACTATAGTCTTTCATAGTCAGGACTATAGTCTTTCATAGTTAGGACTATAGTCTTTCATAGTTAGGACTATAGTCTTTCATATTTAGGACTATAGTCTTTCATAGTTAGGACTATAGTCTTTCATAGTTAGGACTATAGTCTTTCATAGTTAGGACTATAGTCTTTCATAGTCTTTACTATAGTTTTTCATAGTCAGGACTATAGTCTTTCATAGTTAGGACTATAGTCTTTCATAGTCAGGACTATAGTCTTTCATAGTTAGGACTATAGTCTTTCATAGTTAGGACTATAGTCTTTCATAGTCAGGACTATAGTCTTTCATAGTCTTTACTATAGTCTTTCATAGTCAGGACTATAGTCTTTCATAGTCAGGACTATAGTCTTTCATAGTTAGGACTATAGTCTTTCATAGTTAGGACTATAGTCTTTCATAGTTAGGACTATAGTCTTTCATAGTCAGGACTATAGTCTTTCATAGTTAGGACTATAGTCTTTCATAGTTAGGACTATAGTCTTTCATAGTCAGGACTATAGTCTTTCATAGTCAGGACTATAGTCTTTCATAGTCAGGACTATATTCTTTCATAGTGAGGACTATAGTCTTTCATAGTCAGGACTATAGTCTTTCATAGTCAGGACTATAGTCTTTCATAGTCAGGACTATAGTCTTTCATAGTCTTTACAATAGTCTTCATAGACGCGACAATAACCAACGGGATAAATACACCTCTTCACTCTTGCTTTAAATCATTTTACACTGACTCTTGAGAAGTAAACATGTCTTATGAATGCGACATCTGCGGTAAAACGTTTGCAAATGCGAGTAATCTCCTTCGCCACAAGAAGGTTGTCCATGCATATGGAACTCGTAATCTTGGGCAGCAAACTCTCACGGTGAATGGGGTTACAGTCATGCAGCATCCCTTTACATGCATCGTTGCAGGATGTACCCAAAGCGGCAAAACCGGATGGGTGAAATCTCTCTTGGAGAATGCTCAAACGACTATAAGTCCTACTCCTCAACGTATCATTTGGTGTTATGGTCAATGGCAACCGTCCTATTTTGATATGATGAGGATAATGCCTGGAATCGAGTTTAATGAAGGCATCCCCGACGATATCGACAATGCAGATTACTTGGACGTATCGCAACGGAATTTGATCGTATTGGATGATCTTATGGCTCAATCTGGCAAAGATAAACGTATTTCTGATCTTTTTACGAAAGGAAGTCATCATCGAAATTTGTCTGTCATCTATATTGTCCAAAATATATTTCATCAGGGCAAAGAAATGAGAAATATTAGTCTAAACGCGCATTATAACGTATTGTTCAAGTCACCAAGAGATAAACAACAAATTTCTATACTTGGAAGGCAAATAAATCCCGGCAAAGTACAAGAGTTTATGAGGAGTTATGAAGATGCTACGAGCCGGCCTCACGTATATTTGATGTTGGATTTAAAGCCGACAACGAGTGACCAAGATCGACTCAAGACAAACGTACTTCCCGGCGAGATTGCAAAGTTTTTACACAAACAGTCGTATCGTCAACCACCACTTGCAAACGCAATGTATGATGCCGAACAGAGAATGAAAGAAATCATGGATACACCACAGCTTAGCGCAGTGGAAAAAAGCAAATTATACTCTGACCAACTAAATCGGTTTTTGACATTCAAAAATAAGATGGACAAACTCAGACCTTTCGAACAAGATCTAGCTGATTTAGCAGACAGAGATAGAAATTTTAAGACGAAAAAGGAAATTCTTGTTCAGCGGGGAAGCGGCTTTCTGGGATTGGTACTTGGACCACTTTTAGAAGGCCTTTCAGAATTAATATAAAATAAAAAGTATGAAGTACATCTCCTCATTCCAATCATGGATAGCGACAAACGATCATCTCCTGAACAGTGGAGACTTGAAGACATTCTCAAATATCTTGACGTTGATGATGAACACGAAGCCGAAGAAATCCTTCATTCTATTTTAACTTCTACGGGGATTTTGACTTGGAATGGAAAAGGAGAAATCGTTTACAGAGGACATAATATACGAGGCACTGACATTGTAGACCTTCTGAAATATTGCGTGACGCCTTATCATCCAGATATTCCCGAACCAACTGGATTGAGTATTTTTATAAAAAGTCTTGCAGAATTGGAAATTGATAAAAGCCTAATCTTAAATGGACATGTCCTTTCTGTGTTAGCCCACAAGTGGTCCCGTCAGGATACACAATCTAATGCTGACGCAACTTGTAACAGTTGTAACAAAGATATATACATCTCCCATTTGAGTACGTGCCCCGTATGCACATGGACAGATTTTTATCCGAATTGTAAAAACTGTCGCTGTATGATATGTGATTTTCAAGTGTCCAAAGGAGATTTTACACATGTAATCACCAGCTGCCCACATTGTCGCCGAGGTGAAATTATAGATATCAGAACGGATGAAAGCCAGTCCTTTAACCATAAAATAGGCGACCAAAGTGATATTTGATTAGTTGACTGCGTGAAGTTGAACTGAACACATCAACATGCCGAGAGGTACACTTGTTGTAGACGAAAAACTACTGAAAGACCATTTCTTGAGACAGCAGCGTGGCGGAAACATCGCTGGGTATCGTGGTGCACGTTTTCAAAGAGGATACGGGATCGGAAGTATTTTCAAGAGCCTTGCGAGATATGCTATCCCTCTGTTCAAACAAGGCGCTAAAGTTGTTGGCAAAAGAACATTGCAAGCAGCCACAGAAGTGGGTCAAGATGTACTCCAAGGAAAAAATGTCCGAGAATCTGTAAAGACTCACGGAGGTGACGTTGTTAAAGACTTTGCCGAACAAGGAGCTAAAGCCCTACTACAACAAGCAGGGCGCGGAAGCAAGAGAAGGCAAGGCCAACGAAGTAATTTATCAACTACAAAGAGGTTAAAACTGTGTTCTCATATGACAGTCCAAAGACATACCAAATGGATTACGGAAGAAGAGAGCAGCCACGATGATGAAAGCAGCTATAATGAAGAATCTGACAGCGAAACGCCTGAAACAAGGGACGATATATATTAGAAGCATAATTTTGTAAAACGTTGTGAAGAAATAAATTTAAAAACTGAAATATTGTGTAAATTTTTGCCGGCAAAGCCCGCTCTTTCCGCCCGCGCGATCCGCCCGCCTGATTAGTGTACAAATATGTTGTACGTTAATATATGCATGCACGCAAGCGTCGCTAATGACTTAGCAACAAATAACAACGTATATAACGATTACATGTTTTTATTGCAAAATATATTACAACTGTTCCAATTCTAACTTATGTTCTTGATAAGCTTACTTATGATCTGACTCGGTCATCTTAACAGTATATATGTATGTAGAATATTTGCTAAAATAACGTTGAACAACATGTAAATATTGACCTTAACAACGACGTTGACAACTCGGGATTAGAAACTGTTTAGTTTAAAGTATGTCTAAAATATATTTAAAATATGATTTTTGTGACGAATAGATTCCTTATTTGCCCTCGTTCGTTTTCGTTCATCATGAGGCGGTCATGTACGTTGTCAAGTTTTGGCTGCAAAGCGCTCCTGTCTTGTCTAAATCGCTTTCTCTCTTCCCGCACGGATAACCCGCGACGCCCGCGCAATGAATATCCTAATCTACCCGTGTTTATCCACACAGTAGAAAAATGCAAATCTCTGATAAAAAGTTAATCCTTTAATTAGGGTCACCCTAACAGCACATAGAAACCGGTGTGCTTTAATATAGCTTAAATTTATTAACCTTATCCGAGTTTTAGTACTTTAAAAAACTAGCAATAAAATATAGAAATCGCTTGAAAATTATATATCATAATCTCTAATTTCCATGTGTTTATATAACTCTAAACAGCAACATATTCTCTCGTATATAGACCTCATATGGCAGACCGGGATTTAAATATTAGTTTAATTGTAGATACATAATAACTCTTACCGCATGCTATTTCTCAGCGTTTTGACGCTTGATAATATTTATATATTACTTAACAACAAAACATATAGCTGTATACCCCGAATATATAAGTTTAGATATATAACAATAATGCTATTTCATATAGTATCAGATTTTTTACTCCTCTAGGAGCTAAATTAAAGGAATCACTTGACAATAACAGCAAAATGCTAGAGCTGTACTCATAAAACTCCAGACAACGACATATTCTCTTGTATATAGCCCTAACTATTGTATCATAAACGTGGGGGACGCTAAAAAATGCGTAGTCATCAAGTTTCGCCCGATCGTGTTTAAGCTCGCCCGCGTGACGTCATTGCATATAATTATGACGTATGTTAATGAGTGACGTCACTACGCACCCTCATTCCTCCTCACTCCTCCTCCTCACTCCTCCACACTCCACCGCCGCACTCCACCGCCGCAAAAATAAGGCCCGAACGGCCTCTATATTACTACTTACACAGCTAATTATTAGAACACTCTAAGAAATTAATTTTAAAGCTAAGATGATCTATGGCATGGTCCGCTGCAATAGTCCATTAAAATTAGAAAATTGGTTCCACTGGTTCAGTTCTAATAAGCTTAATATCAAGATATATCTCTTAGATAAATTTTTTGGTGCCTACGTATAATTAGCTGTGTATAAGTCTCAAGCAGATCGAGGTATTGCATTTTTTTTGGACAACCTGTTTCTGCATTGACCTAATAAAATTACCTCAACAGAACCTTTTTCTTCTTTAGAATAAGCAATGTTGATTCTTACCCAATAAACAGATTCTGGAGTAATTTTCTTTAATATTCTTGAAGAAATGTGATTAAACTTCGTATGCAAACCAGCTCGGAGGTAGCGCACGACCCTAACATCTTAACCTTCCTGTCGGCATGTTTGAAGTGTGACGAGAAGTGAGACAAAGAGTTAGGGGTCCTATCAGCAAGCGAAGGTTGAACAACAATTCGGATATTGAGCGTATATACACAAGTACATTAAAAAAGGATTATTTCCTTTGCCGATACTGTTGCGTACTTAAGGTGCGCAAAAAGTATAAGCCCTTAAATGTTTTCTTTATACCCTAGACTACACGAGATAATTTTTACTATTGAATATATACATGATCAATGATCCGCTGCAATAGTCTATTGAAATCACAAAATTGGTCCTACTAGTCCATTTATATATAATAATCTTAATATCAAAATTTTATTTCTTAGCTAAATTTTTTTGGTGACTATTTATAATTAACTGTGTCGGAAACGGATCGAGCCGGTATTACTTTGTTTTTTGGACAACTTGTTTTCTGCACCAACCTAATAAAAATACCTCACCAAATCCCGTATTTTATTAT
Organism: Paramuricea clavata; assembly: GCA_902702795.2. Lineage (NCBI taxonomy): Eukaryota > Metazoa > Cnidaria > Anthozoa > Malacalcyonacea > Plexauridae > Paramuricea > Paramuricea clavata. The sequence continues at coordinate 6,228 of CACRXK020009181.1, forward strand.
AGGGAAAACAATGTTGGTTTTTACCTAATAAACAGACGTAGTATCGTAGGTTTTTACCTAATAAAAAGAGCATTTTTTTTTGACAACATGTTTCTGCATTGACCTAATAAAATTACCTCACCAGAACCCGTATTCTTCTTTAGGAAAATCAATGTTGATTCTTACCTAATAAACAGATTCTGGAGTAATTTTCTTTAATATTCTTGAAGAAATGTGATTAAATTTCGTATGCAAACCAGCTCGGAGGTAGCGCACGACCCTAACATCTTAACCTTCCTACAGCGAGCGGTACGTCAGATGCTGTGTCGGCATGTTTGAAGTGTGACGAGAAGCATGGCCAGAAATGAAGTCCAACATCGCTGCCAAGCATGCGCATTTTGACTCAAAATAAAAATTCAAAATGGCGTCTGCTTATATAATTTGAATGGCAATAATGCAAAATTTGTATTTTTGATAACTTACGGTTGAGAAATCCAAAATGTGCATATCTAAAACTTCATCGATTTTGTCCGACTTTTATCCGTAAAAAAAATTGGTACCACTCGAGTTGTCTAAGTATGTTCCCTAGCAATCAATATCTCTGCCTAGTCTCTGCATAGGAAAGTATGTGATTTCGACATATTCGGTATTTTGCAGGTCCGATTTCAACTCGTTCTTTACAGATATCGTCAAATGTGCATATCTGAATTTCTTCGTACAGTATTCCTATTTATTATTGTCACTTGTATGAAGCGTAAAAGTATACACCAGTATGTTCCCCAAAGCGATGAATTGCATGTATTTTGTAGAGAGGTGTCCGTCCAATTGTGATGAGAAATGCACCATATTTTGAACAAAAATATCACAAATTTCGCACCAAGAGTTATATTTGTTGTCCGCCATTGCTTTTATAAAGCTGTTGCTACGTTACAATGGTTTTAATGTCAATATAGGCTGTAGTCTCGTAAACATTCTAAAATTCGCGGGATTTCGTAATAATTTTGATTTGCCGACTTCAAAACATTTATAACTATTTGGGTATTGGTAGACTTTTGAAATTTGAGCATGGACAAGACTCGGTTAGCGTAAAGTTTGTTATATTTTATAATTTTGCTTGTTTCTATATATCTTGTCTGTATAGTGCATTGAATTATCAAGAAAATATGAGCCCGCACACCCGACCGCTTGATGTCCTCCATTTCTGGCCATGTGAGACAAAGCGTTAGGGGTCCTGTCAGCAAGCGATAGTTGAACGACAATTCGGAGATTGAGCGTATATACACAATCAATATTCAGAATTTTCCTCTCTTGTACAGCATTAGAAAAAAGTGATATTGCACTTGTTGGGCTGATATAATCGGTACTAAAACGCCGGAAAATTGAAAGAAATACCCACAGAAAGAGGAAAAATTTTGGTTTAGTTTTGACGTTTTGCGATATCCCTCATGATACACTGAATTGGTATGACTTGCATATTAGACGAAATATTGTCTTATGCGTGGTGTTTGAAAGTATTATACTTATTTTAAGACAAAATACGTCGGTTACTGGTTTACATTGTTCGCCTCAATTTTAAGCCGTTGTTTTGTCTGAACTCAAGAAAATTCTGAAAGACGGAAATTCCGAAAGACGGTTATATGAAAAGCATAAATGAAGCCCGCGAAAATTCGCCACTCCGAAGGTTTTTGAAGAAACCCGGACAAAGTTGCGAAATTAGGAAAGGCAACCATGCAGTTTCTTTTGGCAAGTATTTCTATCGTATGACTGTAATTTTATCCAAAAGATTTGGCTGATATTGTTAGCAGTTATGATTATAAAGCAAATATTTCCACATTGTCGCATAATGTTAAATCACTATTTTTGGACTGTTCGTTGTTAGCATTGTATAATATAGTACATGGTTTGCTGTCATTATAGCAAATATACTGAATGTTATGTACGATTGTCTAGTTTAGCATGTTTGGCAAAATTTAACAATCATTTGTTCATTTCAAAGTATAAATATCAACCAATTATAAAATCGGAATATTTCTAATACAGTATGCGTGTCAAAATATTGTAATGTGATAACTTGATAATTTGCAGCATGTCCACTGTACATTGAAATGAGCTGTTTCGCTCGCGGAAGAACCTTTCATATTTTGGTGCCATTTGCAAAATTCGAGTGCAAGAGGGATCTCGCTACTAAGACCATACTTCCCTTCGTGGAAATATTTCTTCAGCAGGCTAAAATATAAAGCTTCAGTTAATAGTTGGAAATTATATCCGACAAGTTTTGGAGTGTAACTTTGAAAACCCTAACCCGAATACGATTTTTTATCTGGATAAAAAATTATTTGTACTCTCGTTATACGAGGTCTTATATCATTTATGTTCTTATGGAGAGATCAGATATTTTCACGACAAACATGGACTAATATAAAACTTTGTACTGGCTTATATAGAACCACGATTTGACATACAACAGAATAAAATCTATCTTAATATTATTGAAAATCTCTTTCTACCTTATGCCTACTTTATGTGCCATAGTGAATTTCTTGAATACATACATGGTCGAAAAGCCATGTGTTGAAATATTATTACACTAGCTAATTTACGGCAATAGGAAAATATTTTAATGACAGTGTTCCAAACTCCTAACCCCTAACCCTAATTTTTTTAACTTTTTAAATTTTTTAACTTTTTTAAAAATCTAACTTTTTAAACTCTTCTTGCTCTTCAAAACTCTTTTAAAACCCTTTAAAACTCTCTTAAAAACTATTTTTTTAAAAAAACTTGGGAAACTCCCCACCCCTGCGCGACCAAGCCTCCCTTCAGTTTGTGCCGCGAATTTATCATAATGATAAATTCGGACGTGTTTAAGAATTTACTCATATAGTAAATTCAAAGGTGGAGCTCATGTTGTCCTGCCAGCAAGCGATATAGTTGATTGTCGGAGATTGAGCGTATATACACAAGTACATTAGAAAAGGATTATTTCCTTTGCCGATACTGTTGCGTACTTAACGCGGGCAAAACGTATAAGCCCTTAACTGTTTTCTTTATACTCTAGACTACACGAGATAATTTTTACTATTGAATATACATGATCAATGATCCGCTGCAATAGTCTATTGAAATCACAAAATTGGTCCTACTAGTCCATTTATAATAATCTTAATAGCAAAATTTAATTTCTTAGCTAAATTTGTTGGTGACTACTTATAATTAACTGTGTCGGAAACAGATCGAGCCGGTATTGCTTTGTTTTTTCGACAACTTGTTTTCTGCACCAACCTAATAAAAATACCTCAACAAAACCCGTATTTTATTATAGGAAAAACAATGTTGGTTTTTACCTAATAAACAGACGTAGTTTTCTTTAATATTCTTAAAAAATTGTGACTTCTTGTGCAAACCAATTCGGATACTGCGCATAACCCCAATTTCTAAACCGTCCTATTGCGATCTGTACGCTATATGCAGTGCCGGCATGTGATGTGTGACGACATTCAACAATATTAAAGCTATTCACAACCCTTATAAGTAAAAATTAAGGTATATTTTACCATATACGCAAGAAGTTGAGCATGCAAGCACACGTGTGTGCTACGAAACGTGGAGTTAAATATTAGTAAAGCTTGCTCAGTTTCTTTCCAGAGGATAATTGAGCAGGATGAACGGCCCACCCACCCATTCATGATTTTTGTAGATCGTAAAACCCCTAGTGCTTTTCAAGCCTGATTTATAGACGCAGGATCACCATTATCCTTAAGCCTTTTAATTAGACAGAGCATGATTGTGATGGCTTTGAATAGAATACTATACACAGTTTCTGTATTTTTGTTCTCTTTTTAGTATAAATGTGTAGCCTGCCTGATAATCGTATAGTAAATATTGATAAAATTTTATTTATTTTAAAATATTTTTTGGTTCTCAACGTGTGCCCCTCAACTATATGGATGTTTTTATACTTTATTCATAAAATATATGAACTTTCAGATACAGGCATAGTGGTACTGTATGTAGTTTATTATACAATATACAGTATAATTACACAATATTATTAATTTCAAATGACCTTTGCATCTTCTCCTAAGTTTTGGCAAATATAATTGTTCAGTGGGCTCGGCATTAACGTCACATTGCGCAGGTTAGTGTGCTTAGATGGGCATTTTGTAATTTATGTAGCCAAACATATTTGCAGGGAAATTTAATGGGTTTATAATGGCTTGTATGTTGGTTATCGTACTGTGTAATGTATAGTTTTTTATCATAGTCAAGGGTGGATATGGTCGGGTGTTTAGGGTGGTGTGGCACCATCACAACATTTAGGAGATCAGTCCTATACTGTAATCTCCGAAACATTTATGGTATTAATATAAACATTTACAGGTGTATGGTATTAATAATGCTAATTTAAATAATAAAGCCTCCACGACAACGGTAACTGAATTTTTATTCCTTCTCAAAAAAAAAACTCAGCCCTGTTGACCACGTTGAAATTTCAGTCATGTATGTAATACAAAACTTTATCAAAATCAACCAAGGGCCAAGTTCAACCGCCTGCTTCAGCTAACTAGCGAGGTTAAAATTTCAACCCTGGGATGAACATGGTTTTCTTTGGTGATAGAGGTCTTTACAAATCGAGACCTCTGCTAGCAGGGGAAATTTGGTCCTGGGTCAAAAGTTTTGTTACGTAATCGTTTCAACCCGGGACTGAAAATAATCAACCAATCAATTATATACTTATTTTCCATGTGCACAATAATTAAGTAACAAAACCATGTGTAGTTTAAAGGTATTGGGCTAGAAATTTGGGAACCTTTACAGGCTTTTTAATGTAGGCCACTAGTTAGGTTTGTGAAAAAATTGCATATGTATTTATAGTGAAGAGTAGTTATTGAAGTAAGTTTAAAGTATATACTATTTACAAAAGAAGGATATTAGGCTATATTATAATATAGAGTCATTATAGAGTTAACGGTTGCTGTATATCTGTGCTCATTGCATATAAATTGAAGATGGTCTTGCTTACTATAACATGTTGCTTGATTAATCTTTTGTAAACATTGTAAGAATTTATTCTTTTGAATTTTGTATCTAATTAGTTTAGAAATGAACTGCTTTGTTAGAAAGAGTATGTATATATGACATAATTCTTTTGCGACACTTCTGTAGTTTTGTTGCATTTCTTGTATTGTAATTATGAATTTTATTGCTTGTTACCAAATTATTTTCAATGCATGCTTCTTGTAAATTTTTAAGATAATAGTATCGAACATAAACAAAGCAGTTAGGTAATAATTTATTTTGAAAATATCTAAAATGCGTAATTCTTTGAAATTAAGCTCTGTAAACAAAGACGACTTTGGTCTGATTGGTTGATTCTTTTGCTTATTATCAGGCCTTTTGTGCATTATTTTGAACCATGTATTACATGCATACTGTATATGGAGAGCAGTTTTAAATATAATTTTATCATGCAAAATCCTTGATAATTGTTTTTTAAATTAAATCTCCCTGGCTTAAAATGGGTACGCTAAGGTGTTTATTCCAAAGGTGTTTATTTTCAGGTCCAATAGTTAAAATATACACCTTCCAAAGGTGTTAATATAAACAACATAACAATGTATATAATTACTTTTTATTAAATAAAATGTGGAATATTTTACAAATTGCATTACTGTCCCAAAAGGTACATAATTGTAAATATAATTAGGATTTAGAAGCTGTTCACATCAGTTTGCCTCTCATCCAGCACCTAGCTTGGCTAGTTCCACTTGCCATGTGATCTGTGGATCAGACATTAATTCGCTTCAAAAGAAGCATGCAAGGTGACAATGACAGACAGCAGGGGGATGTATACCAATGTGTGCAGGAGGGCGTTTACCCTATAGTGGTACGTATCCAGCATTTCATTAAAGAAAATTCTGAGAAAATGACTTTTTTAATACAATTTATGGTTAATGAAGCCACACAATGCACAATTTCTGAATGAATTTTAGTCTCTGAAACAAAATTAGACTGATTATATATTATTCATTGCTGCATTGCATAAAAGAAAATATCGTCGCATTTCTAATGGTAACTATAAATTAGGCCAATTTAAGCTAATTTAAATATGAATAATTGAAGGTCATGTTTATAAGCCTGGACTTATATAAAAAAAAAATTTACTCAACAAATTAAATAATATTGGAACACAATTCCCCTCGTATTAAACGCTATACGAAGTCAATGAAGGCATATTTTGCCCTAAATACTCGGTCAGAGGCGTGTTCGAGTACACAATTCATGCTCTCACAGTTTAGAATTAACAGTAATATACTAACCTTTGACAAATCGAGTATAAATCATATCAAATTTAACCATTTTGCAACATATTTTGCCAAAAACATTTCTGACACTCCATGCGTGAAAATGTTAATTTATCTCAAAGTTTGAATAAGTTAATCGAGGATTTAACAATGTTTTAATTATCTGCGTTACGCAGTTAAGCAGATAATTTATATCTAATTGTTTGATATGCAGAATAATGTTCTGATATGAATACATAACTATGTTACATTGTTATGCCATAGTATAAAAGGCGTATACACGCCTTGATTATTCCTCGCTGCTTACACGTTCTTCAGTCAAACATGTCTCATCGAGAGCTCTCGGGGCAAAGATATGAAAGAATTCATGGAGAATTTGTCGTTAACACAAATGTGCCAACAGCTTACCAATGTTGTCGACGATCGGTTTGCTCACTTGAAGAGAGAATTGTCTGCTGATAATTCAGCGACGCTAGAAACCTTCGCGAACAAGAAGGCTCGCTTAGAGAAACCTCAATTTAAGTCAAAGGGCAATGAGCAGCAATATAATCACCAGCTTGGTGTGCTGGACACAGTGGAAAGTGCTACCACAGCTCTCGAGCATCAAGACATCGATAAAGCTATCAGCTTCCTACAAGAAGGTAAAGTAGCCATAGAAGCAAGAATGAAGCTTATAAAATTAGCTGATACGAACGACCATGGTTGGCAAACCGTAGCTGAATATATGACTAACGAGCTAGCCGATAATTCAGATGACGAGAAACGGATCGACCGCGCAGAGAAAACTGCTGAAAAGAAGGCGAAGAAAGCCAATGCATCCAAAACATCAAAGTCTCGGCCGTTTCAGGGCTATCCAAACCGTATTCCATATCGTAATTCTATGGCCTCACGTCGACCAGTGTTCCCTGACCACAATGGTCCAAGCGGGAATGCAATTGGGCCTTGTTATAAGTTAAGTGGTGCATCCATGTATATATCATTGTGTTTTGCTTTAGAGTCACAAAACTACAGGTCGACAGCCGTCATACGACTGCTTTGTTTTTACCTCGAGCGTTTAAGCAGCAATAAACACAAAGTGCTTCAAGCAACATGTTATGTGTGTGTGTGTTTATTCGATATAATTATATTAGATGTTTTAATTATCTGCGTTACGCAGTTAAGCAGATAATTTATATCTAATTGTTTGATATGCAGAATAATGTTCTGATATGAATACATAACTATGTTACATTGTTATGCCATAGTATAAAAGGCGTATACACGCCTTGATTATTCCTCGCTGCTTACACGTTCTTCCGTCAAACTTATTTTCTATTTATTATATTAATGTTGATGGTCATATATGTTATTCTATTATTTACAGTGTTTACAGTACGGTCACCTTCAGCGCAATTGCAATATGTGTCCCCCAAGACCAGCATCGAGCAGTTGACTAGAAGTTGATCTGCAGTGTGAGGAGGAAGACCAGGTTGGGTTATTCCTTTTTAGTTCTAATAGTGACGATGTGCATGCGAGTTTTTGTAGTGATAGTGTGCGTGGGTGGCTTTACAGGTGTTCAACTTACTGGCGTGATACACTTAACGCCTCCCAGTTTGTGCAAAGTGTAGTGCTGGACGGTCATATGATTCCATTTCGGTCCATTCCCGAGACCTGTTTTTTAGCTAACAATAAATCTGCCAGGGATCATCCTGACTTTGTCTCAGAAGCAATTGTTAAATTACTGAAAGGTCAATACATTGAGGAGCAATCCGAACCACCCTATTGCGTTAATCCTTTATCTGTTGCTAAAGGAAAGAAATTACGTTTAGTTCTTGATCTCCGCAACATTAACGGGCATTTGCTCAAGCAATCATTTCGATATGAGGATCTTCGATCATTATCTCAATTATTTGAACAGAAATTTTGGTTTTTCACATGGGATCTTAAATCCGGTTATCATCATGTTGATATTTATGTAGCACACAGAAAATTTCTAGAATTTTCGTGGAATTTTAACGGGAAGTTGAGATATTTCATTTTCTGTGTTTTACCTTTTGGTCTAAGTTCAGCTTGTTATTGTTTTACAAAATTACTTAGGCCGTTAGTGAAACGATGGCATATGATGTCCCACGCCTCTTTTGTCTATTTAGACGACGGTATTTCCGGTCATAAATGTCGTATTGATGCTTCTGCGGCCAGTATCATTCAAAAGAAAGATTTATCGTGTTCCGGTCTTAAAACGAATGAGGAAAAATGTCATTGGGAGCCCATGCAAATCGGAGAATGGCTTGGTATGATTATTAACACCATCAATTTTGAATTCGAAATTCCGCCTCGGAAAATCGAGAAAGTTAAGAAATGCATTCAGTACATTTTGTCTTCCAATCACGTTTCATATCGAGAACTGGCAAAAATCGCCGGTTTCACCAATTTATTGTATTTAGCTGTCGGTCCACCTGTGAGGCTTTTTTCGCGGCAACTCTTTTTCATAATTTCTCAGAGAGATTCATGGGCAGGGCATTTGGATAGTGTCCCACCTCTTTTTGATGGAGGAATTGAGATTTTGGTTAGACAATTTACGTTACCTAAACGGGTATAACATTCGGCCAAAAGTGTCTTTAGAACCTTTAACAATCCACACTGACGCTAGTGGCGTTGGTTATGGTGGTTATTTTGCCTCGTTGAGGGATGTAAATATACACGGACATTGGTCCGCTGAGCAAAGTGGTAAGAGTTCCACGTTCCGGGAGTTATTGGCTATCCTACCTGTTTTGAAAACTTCTGTGCAACGTTTACAGCATAAAAAGGTGAAAATATTTTCTGATAGCCAGAGCGCCTGTCGCATCGTTCAAGTCGGGAGTAGAATTTTAGAACTCCAAAATATTGCAGTAGACATTTTCAACATTTGTTTCATTAACGACATTATGATTGAAACACAATGGATTCCTCGAGCAGAAAACAGGATTGGCGATGTGTTAAGCAAAACCATTGATTTAGATGATTGGAAGTTAAACCCAGAATTATTTGTTATGCTTCATAGAGCATGGGGTCCTTTTACTATTGATAGGTTCGCCGCTAGTTACAATACACAATTACCAAGATTCAATTCACGATTTTGGTGTCCTGAAACAGAGGCTGTTGACGCATTTACTCAAAATTGGTCAAACGAAACGAACTGGGTCTGTTCGCCAGTGGCTTTAATCGTCCCCGTCATTAGACAAATGTCCGTTTGTAAGGCCAAAGGTACCCTTATAGTTCCTCGTTGGCCGTCCGCTATTTTTTGGCCAGCCATTAAAACCAAACCTGGAAAGTTTGCTCCATTTGTTAAGGACAGTTTAGTTTTACCAAAAATAGCACAGATGTGCATTCCTGGTGAAGGGCAATTGATAGCCTATCAAAAGAAACCGTCCGTTTTTACGTCCGTTTTTACATGTTTTGACTTACTGGCTTTACGCGTAGAGTTTTAAAGCATGATGATTAGGCTTGGTCTTTAGCACCGTGTCTTTTTGACAAATTGTGGCGTTTCAAAGCATTTTATTTATTTTTTATCCTCATGTCATTTCGACTGATTCGCTCCATTTCTGGTGTGATTGTTCTGTTTAATAGCACTTTGCTACAGTATTTGGTTTATTTGCTGATAATGTAAATAATGTGTTGATTTTCAAACACTTCAAGTTTGCATTTTTTCAGGGGTTTTGGCCACCAAATTTTGGTTACAAAGTCATCTCATCGGTCGTTCGACCTGTTCATGTAAAAATTAAATTTTACATTTGCCTTTTAACGGCAAGATACATTTTCGTAAAAAAAAAAAATAAATAAATACATTTTTATTTAATTAATGCAGTCTTTTAGTGCTGTCATATCGTCGTGTGACGAATGTAGTCTTCGAAGTTTATATTCTATTATGATTTACTTATTTCTATTTAGATGAGTTTAAAATTGGAGTGTGGGAGGATTTGTCCAAAATACAGGATCCTTCGCTTGTATCGTTGGCTTCCTCGCTTCCTCGGGTTGTGTTGAATGCAAAGGCTCGAAATACGACAGTCCGCTATGCTTACGGATGGAAGATCTGGTCCAAGTCTAAGATTGGTGTTGCGTACCTTCCTGCTCAGCCTATGTTCGTGGCGTTATATCTGCGTCAATTCCTGGATTCCGCCAAGACAACTTCACCTGTGGATACTGCTGTGTATAGCATTCGTTGGGGGCATATTTTGGCCGGCTTACCCTCCCCGACAGAGCACCCGTTGGTTCAATCTACCTACGAAGGCTGCCGACGAATTCTCTCTCGACCAAGAGAACCTAAAGATCCTGTCCAACCTTACATGTTAGAAACGTTAATTCAGAAACACGGGCACACTGTAAATTCAAAAGAGTAGTTTTGACCCCTTCAAAGGAGCAGTTTTTTGACCCCAGGACAACCTTTCAAAAGGGTCGTTTCAGTCCCTTCGGCGCTTACTCTTCGAAAGGGTAGATTCTACCCTTTTCAGAGGGTAGTTTTAACTCCTCAAAGGGTAGGAGAGTTACCCTTCGAAAGGGTCGTGTCAGCTATTCGAAAGGGTCGTTTCAGCTATTCGAAAGGGTCGTTTCAGCTATTCAAAAGGTTCGTTTCAGCTATTCAAAAGGGTGGTTTCGGCTATTCTAAAGGGTAGTTTCAGCTATTCAAAAGGGTCGTTTCAGCTATTCAAAAGAGTCGTTTCAGTATTCAAAAGGGTCGTTTCAGCTATTCAAAAGGGTGTTTTCAGCTGTTCAAAAGGGTGGTTTCAGCTATTCAAAAGGGTCGTTTCAGCTATTCAAAAGGGTCGTTTCAACTATCCAAAACTCTCTGTAAAAATTTTGTCATAATCTGTTACACATCATCACTATATTTAGGTACGATATGATATGTAAATGATTTCTAACATTCACACTAACATTCACGTTTCGTGTAACATAGTCTTCAGTGCAGAAAATAAGATGGGACGTAATTAAACAGACAAATTTATCTCTCCTTTTAAAAAATGGATTTAATACGTCACTAAATGCTAATTATATACAAACATAAACGTAAAGAGAATGCATTAAAATCTGAATCCTTCACTGACCCAACAGAGTAAAAATTTGACTAACACTAAGAGGGATTTAGTTATTAGAGTTCATTGCAAAGGTTGATTTCTCTCTTTCTCTAAAAATATCATTGCACTTCCTGGACTTTATATAAATCCAAATTGTACGTGTATTGGACGAAAAGTAACAGATTTAGACAGTTTAAAAGTTTGAATTCACGTAAAGCCTTACACAGCACTTTTCCTTTCCCAACAACATACATATAACCGAAGTATCAAACACAGAGGTACCGATACCACACAAAAGGATTGCAGATGAGACTGTCGCTTCACATCACCAGTTCCCTACAAAATATATTGCATTTATTAATTAGTGCAAAGTATTCACAATTATAAATATTAATTCTGACACCATTCTTACTAGAACAGTTGATTACACTATAACTCAACTTTTGTTTAAACAATAAATACTGACAATTATTTACCACAATGGCAGGGAAGTTTAAAATTAATTCTCTTTTTTCGTTGAATCAAACTTGAATACACAAATGACACTTGCTCTAGGCCTGGGGTCAGACGTGGTAAATTAAATTTAATCAAACTACAATACACTATATATAACTAATAACTAAGCCACACCCCTGCATATAGTTACTCAAAAATGGACAATTTTGCACATTAAAGCATTACTGTATACAGGCAATTGTATGGATAACAAAGCTGAATGCTACAAACTAGGAACATGTTATAGTTCAAGAAATCATTTACAGGTGGCTTCAAACAGTTATAATTTAATGTTTCGACAGCCACTTGTGTGTTGAAGTTGGTACCATTAATGCTAATAGTATGGTACAGTATGATTTAATTGGTTCACAATGGCATTGCATGACAGCATTACAGAGTAAAAATATATAAATAATGCTTAACCATTAAGCACCAGAGCTCTCAATCTCGTTCCCCGAGCCTGCAATCCTCGGGAAGGAACGCGAGGCTCTGGGATAATCCGTTTCAGGGAGGAATCTGATTGGCCGTTGAAATGGATGCGTAGTTCAATCTTAGCCAGAATTCCGGCTTCCGGCAACGGATTATCCCAGAGCCTTCGTTTCCTTCCCGAGGATCGCAGGCTCGGGGAACGAGATTGCAGAGCTCTCCCCTTGACAAGTAAATCGTATGGCGTTAGAGAGAGAGTAAAATAATAAAGCAGGGCACAATGGGTCTCAATGAGTTAACCTACATCAAAAAGAAAAATATTAGTAAACTTACATGAAGAATCGCAAAAAAAGCTTGCCTGTCTTGTTGTGGTGGGTCTGTCTTGTTGTGGTGGGTCTGTCTGTCTCCCAGTGCATGTGGAAGGGAATCCATTATACATCTGAGGGTTAGCTATAAAAGGGTACAAATGGTGTGCAATCTTGGTATTCAATTTTCTTATTTAATCAAATATATGCACATATATTTGATTAAATAAGAAAATTAATTGAATACCAAGAATATACAGTCATCTCATAGACATATATCCAACACTCTCTCCTTAACAAGTAATTAAGTAAAGTTGTAAACTTGGCATTTTAAAACAAAGAAACATTATTTATTGATAACAAATAACTAGGGATGCAATGGATATCATATCTGGCCAGATACGGAGTTTTTACTTCATCTCATTTTATGGTAGACCTGGCCGCTCAATGCTGGATATTATTTATATAAGGTTCATGCCTTCTTTACAAGTTAGAAAATGATTTGATTAGGTTAAAAAGGTGGGGTATTTATCATATTTTTATCCAATGATTGATCATAGGAATGCTTACACTATTTTCAAATTTTTGTAAATGCAGGTTTTCCCTTCGAACTAATGCAAGTGAGGCTTTTACTACCAATGATGCATGTTTACCAGTATTACACTGTGAAATTTATTCCTATTATTTCAAATCAAAGTATTATTAACACCATCACTTTTTAACCAATTAAAATGATTACTTAACCTTAAATGAGGCCTGGACCTTATATACTTGAATAAGGGGCC